>JAOXNO010000041.1:63314679-63342044 GCA_028565335.1 Limnodromus scolopaceus | reverse complement strand
AGTTAGAAGAGGCCCAGCTGAAAAAGTAAAATTACTGAACAGAAAATTAGTTCTGTTTTACCTCAAACCAGGACACTACTCAGGATGCAGTGACTTTGAGCAATGACTTTCTCTTACCGTATATTTGTGAAGCCAAATTGTTTCCTGATGTAAATTAACAGCGGCTTGCAGGAAGCACAAAACCTAAGCATGTAGGTTACTATGAAACGTGCCAGCAAAGCATTTATTTTATTAAGCTATGAAAGACCCTGGAAGATGCACTGAATGACAAACAGCAAGGTAAGGGTGGGGTGGCGGGGAAGCCTGTCTCCTGATCAGCTCAGTAAGTTTACCACCACTGAAATTGTGTAGACTCCTGGCTTGTACCATTTCCCAGAGAGCTGCTGCAGAGGAAACAACAGTGTGTAAGGCAGGTAAGGCTGTGTTCTGAGTCATACCCCACTGGAATTTAATTAACAGACTGGTTGATGTTCTCTAATCATCTGAAAACGGACATGTCCTGGAGAGCAACAGTGCAGGTGGTACAAGCCCCAACCACCATGCACCACCAAAGGACACACACCTACTTGTGTTTTCAGGAGAAATCCAAACCTCTAATAGCTTGAATTTGTGCCTTTATTGGAGGCAGACTAAGTTCTTGCACTTTGAAAGCAGGCTATGAAATTTCTGACAGAGAGGAATGGGTGTTGTCAGACCTGCTGAAGCCATCAAGGAAAGCTGAAGGCCATACTTCTGCTTTGGGCATTTGTCAACACAACAGGGTCACGAGGACCAAAATGCAGTTCTTTTCCCTTAATGTATTTTTCCTTTCACCATGGGATAAGGCCCTTTGTTCTAAAAAGGACCTCTCAAGCAAACTGAAAACAGGCCAGTTACCAGTGGCAACTTCATGCTATCATAGTATTTATGTATTTATGGTATAGCATTTGTACTATAGGTGATACAGCCTTCTAAAAGTTGAAAAACCAAATATGATTTATATGAAAAAATGTACAGCCCTTGCATTAGGTTTTGCCAGCATTTTTAGGAAATCACTGAATTTCTAAATAATAAAAAAAAAGTAATGTTTTAGCTATTTAGTTCATATAGACTTCCATCTTCTCCCAGCAGTTTAGAAATCGTGTCTACTTACGGGCAGGTGGGAGTCACATCCATCCATAGGAGCTGCATCCCATGACTGACAGGCCTCTGCCCTCCTGTTCAGGGGAAGGCTTCAGAACCCGAGGAAGCACAAGCTGGGTCTTCCTCCCGTTTTCCTTTCTGCCTGGAAACACGGATCAGCATTGTTCATCCCACTGAAGCGCAGCACCTCACAATGAAGACCACACCGGGAATCTGAAAAGCAACAATTTTGGCTCCATGTTAAAAGATTTCTTGACATTTCAAGGAAATTAAGGCTGAACTTAGCTAATAATGACTTATGCATTGTAAACATAAAGAATTCCTAAATAATATGAGAAAATAAGAGAAATAAGCACCAATACAGTATTATTCTCACTGTAATGAGGTACAATATTCTTATATGAAGGTCAGCTCTTTGATTCAGCGGTGTCAAGTACCTCAGAAATGCTGCTAACTGGGCACATTTGTCAATAAAAATCAGGCATCTGAATTGAGTCCTTTTACAGTAGATAGCTCCGTCAGCATGTGAAGCGAGGTCAAAGTTGACAGGGTGGCAATGATGACTGTATTCACGTCCTCCACACGTTTGAAAGATCACCACATTTCCACTTCATCACATTTAAAATACAAACGAATTTCACAAATTAGATTGAAATCCATAAGCAATTAAAAAAAAAAAAAAAAGTGAGTCAAAGCCCATTATCACTGTATTAGAAAACTGGATTGGAGTATCACTGCTTTGGTAACACAGCAAAAAATGGTCCTGTAATTGACACAGGACAGATAGCTGGGAAGGAAAATAATGAAGTTGCCCAGGGTGAATTTGAAGCGGTGAAGTCTTTTAACTAAAGACAAAATAATTGGAAAGTTTTAGCTAAGAAATAATTGGAAAATGAACAGAAGACTACCGTAGAAATAGCTTGTGTAGGCTTAGATAAAAAATAGAGCAATTGAGACTTGAAGACAGCACTGGCAGTGATTAGAAAAGTAGAGATAGAAAATTAGAGAAAATGACAAAATGTTATGCACAGATGCCGCCTCTTTTAAGTCATCCTTTTCTACAGAGTTGTTCAGAAAGTAAGGCGTGAGAGGAGAAAGGGGGTGAGAAAATGAGACTGCACCGCTGCAGAGGCAATCCTGCCTTAATGAAGAGTAAATCCTCTCTGGATTAGTGGTTTCCTGTGGTGCTGGGGTGCGTTTTGCCTTATCTGCACTGATCTGTTTCTTCATCTGTCAGAACTTGGACACCAATAGAGGCACGTGCCACCGCGTGCCCAAGCCCTGTGCGTGCCCATCACCATGGCTCAACACATGCACAAGCCCCCAGGCATGAGCCTCAGCACTCACGCGGAGCAATGCTAGTTGGCAACAGACGTGCAAGCAAACTCCATGCGTATTTGGTGGCCAAAATCTGATGACTGCATAGGTGCAGCTCAGTGGAGCAGCTGATCTGGGTATAGGATATGGCATTTCTCCGCAATCCTCAGTGGAAAATACTGTCTCAACTAGAAATGTATATCACTATATTGATATACTAAAGGTATATCACTAAATTAATATTATTTTTTTTGTTGCTGGCCTGGACAAATTTCTGAGAAAGTAAGAGTATACCTCTGGGACAATACATGTGGCATCTCTAAGCTTGTTACTGGGATCTTTATGTTTCATTGACTCTGTCACCATCACTGTTTTACTTACCGCATCTCAGTCTTTCAGCCAGCTAAATCCTTGAAACAATCTGGGGAAGAAAAACAGAATCATGTAAGCAAAATACTATTCTGTACTCTGCAACCTTTTTGGAAACAGTTCACACAGATTTCAACACCAAACTTATGTGAGCGTTATAACCAATGTGGCTTGGCCATAGTCCCAACTGGTAACAGAGTTTTTTGGGCACAGCCCTTGGGCCTGGCTCAGTTTCACCCAGCCTAAGATCTGAGCTGGATGCAAAGGTGACTTCTTTCTCTCTATAAGCGTTCCTTATTGAGTATATCATAGAATCATAGAATCACAGAATGGGTTGGGTTAGAAGGGACCTTAAAGACCATCGAGTTCCAACCCCCCTGCCATGGGCAGGGACACCTCCCACAAGACCAGGTTGCTCAAAGCCCCATCCAGCCTGGCCTTGAACCCCTCCAGGGATGGGGCATCCACAACTTCTCTGGGCAAAGAATTTCTCCAAAATATTTGATCTAAATCTCCCCTCTTTCACTTTAAAACTGTCACTCCTCATCCTATTGCTACACTCCCTGATAGAGTCCCTCCCCATCTCTCCTGTAGCCCCCTTTAGGTACTGGGAGGGGCTATAAGGTCTCCCTGCAGCCTTCTCTTCTCCAGGCTGAACAACTCCAACTCTCTCAGCCATCTTCAAAGCAGAGGTGCTCCAGCCCCCTGATCATCTTTGTGGTTCTTCTCTGGACCCATTCCAACAGATCCATGCCCTTCATGTGCTGAGGGTATCATCATCTGCTATAAGAGAAAACAGCTTCAGAGATTCCCTGTTCTTTGCTTCCTAAGGTGCTCTTCAGCTTGGTGGGAAGATGCTCCAGACACCCTGTTTCTGGGTACCCTTCACCAGTAAGAATGAAGTGGCCTGAGGCTGTAGCTCTGTCCTGTATCTCCCCCGGGAATTACTACTACATTTTCATATACTAACTGTATTTTCATTTTCACAGTCCTGCTAGGAGTGGCATGTGTGTGCATGCAGGGGGAGATACCAGAGTCTCTGCCTTCAGCAGAATAACACAGGTAAACTTCCACAGACTGCTGTTTTGCTGAAGCTGCTACTAAAGTATATCAGAGAACAAAAAAAACCCACCTGGTTGTCACCTCCCTTGTGCTCCTTCAGAAAGGCAACCTATAAACTGGAAGAACATAAAGGACAACATTTAGAGGAATGGAGTAGTGTTGGCACGTTATGAGTGATGAGAAACAGCATACCTACCCACCTCATAAGGTACAGTTACAGCAGTAATATTGTTTTTAATCAGCTAATCCCACTGGCTCCAATTTTCTGCAGATTGTCCAGTCCTTTCTTAGATACTCCTTTCCCCCAAATTTTATTTTCTATGAATTGGTGTAGATGTGCCTTCAGAGGGATTTTCCATCAATATATGCTGTTAAGTCACAACTAAAAAGTTGTCAGGAGCACTACACTCTTTTTAATAGATGATCCTTTCATAAAAGATACATTTAAAACCATCAGCAATACCCATGACTAAATATCATATACAAAAAATACATATAAATAACAGAAATATCCTTTCCTGTTAAGTTAGGGAAGATCTCAGTGAAAGATTCCAAACCTTTCGCTTGAGAATATGCATATGTATCAGCATCTTCATTCAGTGTTAAAACTGATTGAAGATGGTCACTAATAACCACATCATTTGCTCCTCCCTCTTCTCTCCACTCTTTTTAATATCCTTTAAATCTTTAATATAAGATTTTTGCTTCGCTGTTTCTACCCCAAGGTTAAAGCTTTTTATTTCCACCCAGTAGCTCAAAATGGAGTTTTGAAATTAGCGGTGGTGGTTGCAAGGATTGCATCAAGGTTGGATGAACAGTTAAGATAATGGTGGGACTATCCAGCTGAATAATCATTTAGATAATGATTGCTGTCCTGGAACATTGTATGAGGTATGGAATAAAAGGAAAATCAAAAGGAATTCCCTCTGAATAGATGCTTGGCATGGCTAAGTGCTGCAGCAGCATATCTGAATGATAAAGGATGTTCACTAAGACAAAAGCAGTACTCTTTGCTAGAGAAGAGGAGGATTTAATTTGTTGCTTTTCTTTCCCCCCACCCCCTTCCAGATTTATATTTGAAATGCAAAGTGTTGCTTTCTTGGATGCTCATTTATTGTTTGAAATATGCTCCAAAACAAAAAAGAAAAAGGAAAAAAAAAAAAAAAAAAAAGTCTTTTTACCTTTATTGTGCCAGAGCACAGAGGTAGAAACAAGCTGCAGAGAGGATGTACTTGGGAAGTCTGTAAAGAAGAAATCAATCTTTGTGCTGATTCTCTCCAAAGTAACAAATAACAGCTTGAGGCAGAAGGAATATGGGATATAAACTGTGTTTGATTATTTTGCTTCCTGGGCGTATAGACTTCCTGGGGCAGGTGAAATACTATTGCATCCCCTGATTTTAATGTGTTAATCCAGTCGAGTTACATTCTCTGAGAGGTGGGACTCCACACAGATTACCTACACGTTTTTCTCAGGGAGCCAGGTTCTAACCCTTGTGTTTCACTTGCTCACAGCTGCTGTGAGTCTCCAAGGTGTCACAGTCACGAACGCACTGGGATCCTTAAGCGTTTATTACTGTGACAGCACCTTTTGCAGCCCAACTGTTTCCTCAATTACATTTGTAGATTTTTATTATTTGGAATAAATTTTGATCTATATTGTTTACTGAACTGGTCTTAATTGGTTGGTTGGGTTTGGTTTTGTTTTTTATCAGAGTTTACTAATCAAATTCTAGGAGTATGCTTGTTAATACAGTAGGTTCAAATTTCTTATGATTTAAAGATCTGCTTTTTTGGACTAGAGGGGAAAAAATGCATTGTTTTGCTTCAGTCTCCAGGAAAATGAAGCCTTCCCTTTTTGCTAACTTTAATGAGGCAGCAGTCTATCCCCAAAGCCCAAATGACATTTTTCTGAAATAGTTCAGGCAGAATATATTGAACATGCATCCTTTGCAATATAGTTGCTAACAAGAGTAAATATTTCAAATGACCTTTGCCAGGGCCTGTGTTTACCAGGGGTATTAATTAAACTTCCATGGAAAAGTCCACAAGGATTACACGAGAACCAGGAATAACATCCCTCTGACATACCTGGCCTATTTTGGGTGTCATTTAACTGACAGTACAAGCTATTTGTGACCTGTCACCCGTTTCATTAGTCAATCTAAAAACATGGTATTCTTGGCTTGAAACTCTACACAGAATTATAGACTTCTAGTCTAGCAGTACCAATTTGCCATTTCACTCAGCATGACACAAACCATCAGATGCTCTGAAGGTGCTTAAATATCTGCTTTTGCTGGCTGATATTGTGTGGTCCCTAGTAAGATTAAAAGAAAAATCACTTAGACCAAATGACCGATCGATTGATCTATCTATCTATCAAGCTAAGACTGATTTTTTCAACTGTTTCATAAGTACAGTCTTTAGCATTTGGCTATAACCTTATAATTTTGGATGAGAGCGGTAAACTTTACATGCCTGAAAATACACAATCCTTTTGACTGTGAGAGCTGTATTACTCTGTTCTACAAAGCAATAACTTAATCTTTTAGCTCAACATCCTACCTTTATTATTTCAGTAGCACCAAAGGAGGAGATGAGAAAACAGTGGCAACTATCTTTGGGTCCTCATGAGTGAATTTTGTCTTTAGAGGTAGTAAAACATATGCAACACAATATAAGCTCCTTCATGCCTTCCGCTGAGGAGCCTTCCTTACTTAGGACTCGTGACTGTCACCATAGCTATGCGAGTTCATTTTAGCTGAAGGTTGCTTTGTTCTGCTACATGTGGCCCCAAGCCACGTTTGTCTAGTTTGCATTTTCATGCTTGTCTACAAAGTTTGGGAATATAAGGCAAAGGAAAATGTACATCTGTCATCACCGCAGTCTTAAATGAGACCTACCTTTGGGAGCACCTTACTCTTGTCATGTGGCAGACTTGTCCCACTGGACTTCATAGAGCAGCTTCTGGAAGAAGGAAGGATGACTCTGTATAAATTTCATTAATATCTCTATTTAATTCTGCATTCCCAATAAAGTTTTAAACTCACAACAGACAGGAGCAGATAGTAAGCTGAACACTTCATCTAATTCATTAATCCAATGTTTTACATTTTTATTTGAAAAGGAGTGTCAAAGCACACTAAAATTGGATATAAAGAAAACAGAGGGTGAAAACAAAAGCTTAGAGAAACAGATAAGCTACTCTGAGATAGGAAGAAATGCAAATCTCCTGTGAATACATTGGAAAGAAAAACATACTGGAGAATTTAAATGACTAACTGAACCTAATTTTCATTGTTACCACTCTCAATAAGCAGAGAGGTTTTTGTTTTTCTCTCCCTTCATGTATTTATGGAATGCTCTTTGTGGCAATTTAAACATACTTATATGTTCTTCCGAGAAGTCTGAATTATTGGCCTCTTTACAATTATCCAGTTTATAAGAGAGAAGAAGATTGAATCAGACCTTCACAGTAGGGAGGGACAAATGGAATTTTCTCCTAAAATGATTCCTCGTTGAATCTTGTTGCAATGAAATTATGATTAAACCATCGCAAAGAGGAGGTATATGTGCATAGGGACCACTATTCCACATAAACACAACTGTAACTCACTGTATTGTATTTTGATCACAACTATAATACAAATGTTCTCCTGGATGACAGCTTGGATCCAATAAGGAGATAACTGGGGATAGGTGCTAATGTCTTGTCAAAGTTATATAGATTCTTTTTGAAAAAGACATCTGGTTTAAGTGCTCAATGCCAACTGAATCCTTATAACCAAAGGCAGTAATTGCTTGCTGCTGATGTGTATCCATGAATAATTGAAGGACTTGCCTTTCTCTATCCTTACTTCGGCTCCCGGGATTGAAGGGGCCCAGGCTTTGCATTTATTAAATAGATCTAATCTTGTTTTTATTTAATTTCCATTTTTATTGCATTTCTGTTCTCTGTTCTCGTTCATGTTAACATTCTCCCCCTATTGTAACACACGGAGCTGTGTGTGTAACAGCACCAAAACAAAAAGGTGCCTGAAAGCATCTCGTGTTTCCAGTGCTTGCATTTCTTTAAAAAACACAACTTGGTGGTTTTCAGGGGAATCTATGTCTGAAATACCTACAGAAGAGCTCTTCAAATGACAAAAAGATATTTACAACAAATTGTACTAGTCAGTAGGGTTTCCTTTCCTTCTAAAAGAAAAAAGTCCTTACAACAAGCCCTTGTGTTACATTTTGCAGTATTTTTTTTAAGTCAAGAAACTGCAATTATGATGATAAGTTAAGCTTCCTTTTCTTTATGCAGACTTAGAATGCACTACAGGCTAGTAAACTGATGTTTTCTCTATGTTTATCAAATCCAATGGCCAAAGTTGTATGTTTATTCTTGAGAGATATCTCACAAACCTCTGCATGCGGATTTTAGAAGACCATTTTACCTTATCAGTTGAGCAACACAGTCATTTTTGTATTCAAGATAAAAGAAAGAGCCTGAAGATAATTTTCTTTACACACGCAACCACACACACACACATACATGCAAAAACATAGGAAAGTTATCTTTTATATCTGTTTGGGCTCAGACAAGGTTTGCTAATGGGTAGCCTTCATGGCACACGTAGACCAACTATGAATGCCAACAGTGCAAGGAATTTCACCCTTTGCTAAACACACAGTAGTAAAAAAACATCTGCTTATTTGGGGCTTCTTCCTGCTTCCATTTAACGCAGAGTCAAAAGTGACAAGAGGAAGAATTTTAGCTCCATTATATTCTTTAAAAAAATATGCAAAGTGCTATATACTTCAGCTGTTGACCACTGCTAAATGCTAAATGAATACACTATGCAAAATTTATATATGTCCTTACAGTTCTTTAAGAATATGCTGTACATTATTTAAAGAATAGTAATGTTAGACCTTTTCTAGCCATTCAAAATGAAGGATTAATTATCTGGGACTAGAAAATAGCTGAATATGCCAACATACTTATTCACTCTTCTTCAGCAGTAATTTAGAAAGTTTTCCACCTTAATTTCAAAACCTTAGTGTATTTTTGCAAGAACTCAGCACTCTCACAGAAAGAAAAAACAGGAAAGTAAAAACTGTAAAGTATAAATAGATTAAGACTGTAACAACAGGTTTCTATCTCCAACTCATCCTCTCTTTTCATCTTAAAAATTATCAGTTCCACATATAAGAAACAGATGCATAAGTCCTAGTTAAAGAGGGATTAAATAAATATTTGAGGTTTTTCCTCTGTTCATGTGCCATTTGCAGGTGAAAATAGAAATTACTTCACTGCCTCTGGATGTTGCAGTAAACTTCCAGTGGCTACTTGGCTAAATACTCAATAAAGGAGATATTCAAAAGGACCCCACCTGGAGTACTGTCACCAGCTCTGGGGTCCCCAACATGAGAAGGACATGGGCCCGTTGGAGCAAGTCCAGAGGAGGCCATGAAGATGATCAGAGGGCTGGAGCGCCTCTCCCATGAAGACAGGCTGAGAGAGCTGGGGTTTTTCAGCCTGGAGAGATAAAGGCTCCGGGGAGACCTCCGCAGCTACTGTGGAATAATAGAAAAATTGTGTTTATGTCCCTGATCAGAGAGAGGCATAACAGCAAGAAAAAGAAATAAATTACCTTGCATTCACCAAATTTATCCCAGGAAAAGAGCATGCACATAACAAAACCAGCTGCTTTAGTACATTGGCAGGAAGCTACCTCCCAGTAACTCCTTATATCTCAAAGCCCTCCTTACTTTCCCGAGTAGGAGTTCAGCCACAGCCTCTTAAGATCTTTAAAGACTGTCTCAGATAGTGCTCTGCTCAACGCAATTGAGCTTTTTATTGTGCACACCAGTCCTGCAAGTACAATTTTCTTCTTGTTTTGTATAGGAGAGCCAAGGTCACTTACACAGAGCGTAAGCAATGCCCTCGTGAAGCAGGGCCTTCGTGAGCAGCCACCAGTGCCTTACCTGCTTCTGAAATAGTGCGTGGAGACTCTCAAAGTTTCATCTGTCACAGAAAAATCAAACAGCCTGTTCTCATTTTGAATGCCATACCTACACAAAGACATCCCGCCACCTGCTTTCAAAATGCTGAGTGTAAACACACTACGTTAACCATAGTAGAAAACAGCATTTTTGATGGAGTTTGTTTTGATCTGGGCTGCTGCCTTGCCTTGCAGATCTGGAGCCTATTGATAAGAGCAGAACTGTCCTTCGGCTTAAAACTGAAGACATGACATTTTTGTTAATGCTGTTAATCTCATTAGATATCTGCCCAGAAGTTTTTCTACAGCAAAATGAGTCAAAGAGTAGAATGGTTATGGATTTTTTGTTAACTTGAGAGATTTCTTCCCCAGCTTTGGAGCATTCACAGCTACCAAAATGAAACAGCTTATACTCTGCAAAACCCTGTAAGCCCAGAATAACTCACAACGTAAGGCAATTCCAACTGATTCAATAACACGAAGGCTACTTTCAATTTGTTTGAATGGTGCATAGACCGCTTTCTATAGAAGAATAGCTTGACAATTTAGATTATTTCAATGGACTGTTCACATTCAACTAAGTTGTCACCATCTGTTCCACCTTACAATTATAAATGCAAGCAAACAATGTTCACAGTTTCAATTGGGGTACATTCCTTTTCCTGCATAGCGCAAGCCATACATCTGCTTTCTGGTGGGGAATGGAGACCCAAACTGGGAACATTCTTCTCTTCTGATATTACAAATGCTTTGAGAAGGCCATAGTAGTTTTTAGATTATAGCGTGGTATTTGGGATGAGCACCAGATAAAGTACAATATACAAAAGTAGAAATGATGTTTCAGAGGACCAGTCCCCTTTCACATTCACCCTTATGTTTCTGACTCTCTCTATTCGTGTGCCCGATGGAGATCGGTGACAAGTGGTGTCCCTCAGCTGTCCGTGTTGGGACCAGTGCTGTTTAATATCCTCATCAGTGACAAAGACAGGGGGATCGAGTGCGCCCTCGGCAGGTTTGCGGGTGACACCAAGCTGAGTGGTACAGTTGACAAGCCTGAGGGACAGGATGCCATTCAGAGGGACCTGGAAAAGCTCGAGAAGTGGGCCCATGTGAACTGGGACAAAGGCAACCCCCAATATCAATACAGGCTGAGGGATGAAGGGATGGAGAGCAGCCCTGCTGAGAAGGATGTGGAGGTACTGGTGGGACTAAAGCAGTCTCAGTGACTAGGCCCACGTAAGAGAGCCAGGCACAGCTTCACCACACCTAACCCTAAGTGCCCTGCTATTGTCCACACCATCATCTTTCCAATACAAGTGCTGAAATTGTGTTAATCCAGTGAAGCTGGCACTCTCAATTATCTAAACTCTTAGCAGGGAATCCTAAGGAGATGGGCTTAAGTTTCACCTCCTAAGAAGGAGAGGGCTGCAGGAAGGCTTCGATAGCAGAAATTTTAAGAACTTTATCTCAAACCGTGCAAGCGTACGCTCCTAGAAGCAGACTCCTGCTTTAAACAAACAATAGGAGGATTTGAAGCTCAGTTTCGCATCCTCTGGGTGGAAGCTATAAACACCAGGTTGTAAGTAAAAAATAAGGAAAATACACAGCACGTTTCCTCCTCCTTTCCCCTGTGTTCAGTATGAAATCTCACCTCGCTTTCTGTTCTAAGAGTATTCATTTGATCAGCCTTTGCAGGTGTCATGGGGAAGGGAAAATTTCAGCCCTGAATCCTGCTGGAGATTAAGCACCATGCTGCTCAGTAAAGAAAAGACTTACATGTTGGCTCACTGGATGAGTCCTGAGGTGTCCTAGTTAGCGGACAAGCAGGACTCTGCAGACTTAACTAGTCAGACTCTGAGAAGGCTTTGGAGAATCTATACTTTGGATTTAGCCATTTAAGAAAAATATCAGTCGAGCTTTGTGCATTCTGTGGTTACAAGAAAATTCACTAGCCACAGTTACAGGCAGTGGTTTCTGCAGTACCACAGTTTCCTTTGTGCGTGTGTACATCAAAAGGAGTCAACAGGGGTTTCTGTACTAATTGGGATCTGTGTGTTGCTGAATGCTGGTAAGGTGGTTCCCCATGCACCAACAGAGACTTTCTCTGTATTTCTAGACTCATTTAAAATGATTATGTAAAGTGATTTGACTGCTGTCTAGTGAGATGCATTTCTGAAATTTATTTCATATATCACAATACGTTTTGATAAATACTATAACGTGTACTCCGATATTATGGTAACAGATGCTTTAGGAAAGTGAACGTAGGTAGTTGTAGTCTAGATTGCATGTATCCTGATGGAAACGGATCAGAGGCTACTGACTGGTGATTTTTCAGTAGTTTTATAATGTTGGCTGGTTTCACTCTAATCCCACAAAGCACATCACAGAAACTCTTTCCCTAACTAGCTCTACTGATTATCATTTTTTTTTGCAACTTGATTCTGGAAAGACATCAAGAAATTTTCACATTGTGATCCAAAGAGCCCCGCTGGCATGCTCATGCTCAGAAATAAATGAAAAATGTAGGTCTTTCCAGGAGCATAATAGAAGTGAATAGAGATGTCAAAGCCTGAATTAAAGATTTTCAGTCACAAAAGAGGAAGTCAGTAGGTGACAAGAAATTAACTCTTTTTTTCACCCTTGAAATTTTCCTTCTCTAACCCTAAAGACATTGTGAACAAAAATTCAGACTTTTGTTTACATAGACCTGTGACCGAGGATTGATAACTTTCAAAACAGTTCACAAAAACTATTATTCCTTGGTTACTTATATACGTTATTATAGCCATAGCCATGTTAAGAAGAGAAAAGAAGTCAAAAAGGAAGCTTAAAGATTTTGGTGACATTTTATCTGCTACAAGTTGGCATAAAGACATTTCATTTATTCTTTTGGCCTGTCCTGAGTCCACACTCTCCAAATTTTAATAGCTTGTTTTAATTAAGAATTCCGTGTCTTGTTCTGATTGCTGGTGACTTCACCGTCTTTCAGATTTCAAATCACTTATCTCCTCCTTCACCTTTAATTTACAGACTTGATTACTTTTTAAAGTACTGGAATTAAAGTATATTTTTACAGAGTTTAACTTATCATAGAATCATATCTTGATTATCGTGACCATTTTAAAATGTCATTTTAACAAGTGCTCTGCTTTATTATACCTTACCAGGTAGTATTTTAATTTTTATTCTATATTTTGTACTCCAAGTATCATTCTGTACAGTCGCTGAACTCTAACTCAAAAGTGATCTGTGTTTTTAAATCAAAATCCAACCCTTTCACTTGGGCAAAAAAGGTAATTTTTTGGAACGAAGATTAGTTACATACTACCTACAACTGCATTATGGGTAAGTCAAAAAATACCTACATTTTAAAGGGGAAAATATTTGGGTTTTTTACATGAAAGGTCTGAGCATATATGCTTTTGTGGTGAGACTCAGGGTCACCTGAAGCTCAATGAATTGCCACTAGTCAAGGAAAAATCCTAGCTGCTACCAAAACACATCCCAAACTTTAAGGCTCAGTCTCTCCTTCCGATTCTTCATGTGAACATTCTTTTTGTCACTTCCTTGTGCAATGGTCAGTCCTTAAACTAACTTTTCTCTTCATTTATTCATTTACTAAATGACTCTTTCTTGAAGAGAAACTGATTCTGACTGTGCCACCTTCAGTTAGAAGTCATTTTATCTACATACATATACACACAAGCCTCAGATACATCTGTGAGAAGCAATAAAATAAGAGATATGAACTTATGAAGTTAGTTTTAAAAAATGCATGCACAGTGTCAATGATCAGTAATTGCACTATGTAACTACATGCACAAACACAATTAGACACAGAGATTTGAATGTATAAATATTCTACTTGCTTATTCAGGAAGGGCTGCTCTGAATGAACGCTATCCAAATAATAGCACATTTGTTTTGCAAGTGCAATTATGTTATGAGTTTTGCCTCTCTGACTCATAAATAACCATTCTTTGTTCAACGTTACAAGTCAAATAGCTTTCATATATATACTCTTGGTCTAACATTGAACATATTGTTAACTGATACATTTGAAGACACTGATTAATGAACCTACAACCTTTGCTTTTATATTATTATCCCTCTGTTTGCACTAATTGTTATGTGAGAAAACTTGACATCCCACATACTAGAGGACACATTGATTCTGTTCCTTTTTTGGCACAGAAAAAAGCAGGTCTTTTTGTAGAGGCCCAGGGGATCACACACTCTGTTCTGCATAGTGGAGCAAATGTGCACCGCTTGCTTGAGTTCAAAAGTCCTCTGCACCTACAGAAGTGAGGTCAGGCTTTACAGTGCTCTATGTCAGTGCCCACAGTGTCAGGAAATATCAGGCTTTATTATGGCAACTGGGGGAAAAAAGAAGGCCAATTGGTTTTAATCTTCTTTACTTTCACTACGTTCCCGATTTCAAAGCCACTGACTGTAAAGCGTTACTTGAAATCCAACCAAGCTAGTGTCATAACCCCATCATTACAGGCATGTTGCCACCATGCAGAAAACATCAACAATTACATACCAAATTCCGTAAATGAGAAGAAGAAAGAAAAATTCTGCTTGGTTTTATAAGATATTTAGAAATCAAATTAACTGCACAGGTACAACTCTATTTTGCAGGCAAAGGAAATATGTTGTCCACGTGAATATTAAATCAGATTAGGAGTAGTTTAAAAGTACCTTCCCAGAAACAGTAACTCCAACACAGCACCTGTACCTTATTCTTTTTATAATGAAAGAATTGGAGAAAACCTGTCCATCCCACACCATGATAATCTCAGAAAGGTCAAGAGTCTTATTCAGACTGGATTCAGGCCCAATGTAAATCCAGTCTGGGGGCGCAGGATGATGTTAAATGAAAAACTACCTGTACTCGGCTCTCCTGTCATTGCTGTAAAACCAGCATTTTGCTGCATTCAGTCACTGGCTTAAATTGGAAGATGGGGAAGAATAAAGAAGTCTAAAAATGGGGCCAGATATAACTGCAAATCTAGTTTAACAAACTGAGAATGTCACACAGGCGACAGCTTCCCTTTGTTCCCTCCCATCTCCCAACACGTTTAAGAAAGGGAATGGCTGGATGAGCTTTAGCAGTTCTCTGACCTTGAAAAGCTGCGTCCTGGATGTCACCCAGAAAAAAAAGGCAATTTTTGCTGAATTGAAAGATAGCCTAGTATGCTGGGCAAGGCTCAAGCATCCTACAGGCCTGCCGGCTTGGTTTTTCATTGTGGGCTTTTATTCTTAGGAATGAATCATTCTTGTACATTTCTTCAATCTTTCAGTAGTGACAGGCCTGAGCTGTGAAGTCAGAATTGTGAATAAGACCTGAAACTTATCTCATATTAATTTAAAATGGCAGTCTTACTATTGCATTCAGAGTTAGCAAAGAGATGTGAAATTACTGAAAGAAAAATCAGAACCAAGTGCTTCCTGGGCTTATCTTGACAGATTAAACATATGCAGCTGGTAACCTTGAACCCACTGTGCTTCCCAATTCTACCTCATTATTTTCTTGGTCTAGCCCTTTTTAAACACAAGTACAAACCAATTTTACTTCTCCTTGTGAAACACCAAGTCCACTTAAAACCATGGAGCCAAATCATGCCAGTAGAGGAAATCACACTGCTCTTCTTGTGAATACCTTTTAATCTAAATTGTCACAAAACAGCTAGAAGAACTTGCTTTTGCTTTGAAACCATATTTTCCCCTCCCTCTTCTATCAATAAGAATTACTCACAGTACCTTTCTGGGGAAGCAATATCATGACATTTTGCACTTTTGCATGATAGGTACAAGGAACAGCCATATGAAAAGACTAGATGACTGGCTTTACTCCTTCAGAGTGACGGAAATGATCATTTCTTGTATACAACAACTTGATGGGACTGAATTGTGTGGTGAAGCAATATACTGCGAAATGCAAACATCTTTCTGCATTCTTCTCTGAAGGAGGAAAAGCCCTGTGTCTTTGTCCCTGCTGCAGCATTGAGCACTATGAGCATCGTCGCTGCAAAGAGAGCATTTTGTCAGATTCAGCTCTGCAGGAAAGCACAGAATGTATGTAAGACACTTTGAGATCTGTTTTAGAAAACCCAGGGGAGTAGTCGCACAGTTACTGCAGCTCACAGACATGTTTAAGTTGTACAGTGCTACAATCAATTGCCATCTTAGAGCCTGGTGCACGGCTGTCAAAAAAATTTGGGTTGGAAGTACAGCCCACACTCTGCCTTGCTTTGCCAAAGATCAGTCAGAATAATGAGAGTGGAAAATGAAGACTCAGAACAGACCCCTTAATCTGCTGACTATACTCTTCCCAGATTGGTTTCCACTGAGCTCTTGTTCTTACCTTCTGTGACTGAAGGGGAAAGAAAAAATGAAAAAAGCACCTTTCCAATTAGATTCAAACATTTAGATTGCCCTAATACATTGTATAAAAAACCTGATATTTAAAAAATTGGTTAGGGAGATCTGACAGGTTCAATCAAATGCGATACAGCCTACTACAGAATAAAAACTAACTTTGAAACAGCACAAGATTGAGATGTATCAGAAAAGCAACCAAAGGAGCAAATGCTCCACGGGAGGCTACTATGGCAACAAGCTCTTCTGGGGTTTTGAGCCCCGCAGCACTCGTGTCCCTCGGGAGCCCCCACCATGCTGGATGCAACAATTATATCTGATCTGGAAATTAGCAGGAGCAGCAGACACTATTTCAAGCCCAGCACTTCAGCCTGCACGGTGCTGAGCTAGGATACAGTAAAAGACTGAAAAACGGCAGCAGAGTAGAAGCTCTCTAGAACCTGTTGTCACTCAAGGTTTTATTTGAAACCTGCTGATTTTAATTGCAGCTTTTGATTGCTATTTTTTACTTTAGAACAACTACAGTAATAGTGTTGCAGCCAGGGAGGAGCCTGAGAATGAGAATCAGATGTCCCCACTGTAGCCACCCGCATTTTTGCTAGTCAAGTAAACTCACATGAGAAACGAGGATTTCTGAAGCACAACTCACCTGCTCATATTCACTCCAAGAAGAAATTAATTATGCTCCATAAGTAGCCTTTTCTTTCCTCTGACTAGAAAAGAAATTTAGACAATTAGTTCAAATGTTAATAATAATAGATATACCAGCATTACATGATATAAATCCTAACTCAAGGACTTTATTTTCATACCTTTTCACCTCTGGGTCACTTTCTCCCCTCCTACCCGGACTACTTTAGGAGATTTTTTTTCCTGCTAAGCATACAGGAACGCACTACTTTTTTACCCCATCACACATCATTTCCCAGCCCTGCTTCTTCTAGCCTCTGTTTTCACATTCGCTTGTGCTCTCTTCTCTCTCAATGTTATTCCAGTTGCTACCTTCCCTGCAATGGTTTATTCCAAGACTTTTTGATTGGGGAAAAAAGCCACTAGGGTTTATTTCAAACATCAAAGCTCAAACGACATTTAAAGATTTTTATATCATCCAGAAATACCCTGCACTGTGGTCATTGCAATGCTTCCTTTGCATTTCATAAAGCAGAATGAAGCTGCATTGGTTAGTGTCTTTTGATTATAGATAAAGATAACAACTGATGCATAAGATTAATGTATATTCATGAGTAGAATTATAGCTGTGCATGAAAGCACTACATTAGTGCCTGGTAATCAACATCTACTTTACTTTTTTTTTATTTTAAAGTTAGCACAGTCACTAATCAAAGATAATTACACCACTGCCATTTGAAATGTTTATCAGGAGTTCTGTAGGAGGAAGAACAAGAAGTGCAATTTTTTCTCTAAGTGACATGCAGTTCTAACTACAGCTGGGCCAACAACACTGCGATTTGGCTTCACAGAGCTTATTTGTAGAGTTCTGGCATGGAAATAATAATTGCACAGAAGTAATATTTTGTATCTGAATACAGCCTTCCACATAAGAATCACAAGATGATAGTAAATAATAATAATAATAAACTATCGCTATGTACAATATGAAGTACAGAAGCATGGACACCCCCCCCGCCCTTAATGGCAAAGCTGAGAAACAGAATAGAGTAAGTTTGCAAAGAAGTAAATAAATCAGTGGCAAAATCAAGAAGAGCATTCAGATCCCCTTGTTCTCACTTCTCAGATTTAGAACCCTTCTGAAAACAAGAATGAAAAGGAAGAGTAATTTCCATTCTTTCCAAACCTCAGAGCAACAAGACAGCAGGGTTTTAATTTTGGACTACTACGTATAAATTATATAAGTAAGCTCCAAAGGGGACAGCTCAACAACGCTTCATGTTACATTTGAAATACACAAATCGTATAGAGGAGATGCTGAATAAAACCATTTTCTAAATTTGGGTTTGGTTTAGACAACACTTATGTCTGCACAGATCATATGGGTGATTTCTTTAAAAACCTGCTCCTTCTCATCTTTCTTCACCTATCTCAGAAACCTCACAACTCTCTGTGCAGAAGACTACTCCAGTCAGAAACCTCATAATATTTCACGTCATTATTTTTATATTAGAGTACTAGTTCTCCTTTCTCTTCTCTTCTTCCATCCAGAATTTTCATCAACCTGTTATACTCTGATTCTTTGAGAAGGAAGACAGAGAGATAGTAAGACAAAACCTTTTTGCTCTTATTTTTTCTCCTGATATTACATGAAATGTAAGGAGATCATTTTTATTATGGTAGACCTAGGATATGAAGGCAGACCTGGGGTCATACTTCTTGTACATAATATGATATCCAATAATATTGAATTTAGGATGATGCAAGGGGTATTTACGAAGTCCCAATCCTTTCTCTCCCTGACTTTTGGGCTTTTAGTGGTGAGGGAGGAGGTGGGGAAGCAAAGAGGCTGTGTGATTTATCCAAGCACCTCAAGACCTCATCAATAATGATATGCTTTTTATTCATAAGCACAGGTTAAAGTTTCCTGCCTATCATACAAGTATTGCAAAATAACTTAATTACTTAACCCTAGAGTCAGGTACAAAAGTTTATGGTTTCTGGGGTAACAAGAAAGTACACAAAGATGGTTGTTCTGCTGTTTTTTTGCTGCATCTCATTTTAAAATACCATTTTCTGAGAAATCCCAGAAATGTGTTCATTCTAATTAGAAAAGAAACTATACTTGAAGACTAATTTTCAGACATGCTGAGCACCACCTGACTATCATTAACTGAGTGGGAATGACTAGTACATGACAGTAACAAAAAGTCAGAATTGTCCAGCGTTAACCACCGTCTCTCATCTTCACATTCCAGGCAGTCATTGCTTGCTAAATAGCTTTAGAGATTCCTGAGTTCATTTCAGGTGTCATGAGATGGCATTATGTACCACTCTGAGTACAGAAGCACCAGAATCGAAACAATTACATTGTATGGACCAGTCATAGCAACATCATATCATTTTGGTTTTTCAAAGGTTATTTTACATATTGTAAAGGTGGATAAATGTTTGCTCGTGTATGTAAACTATTTAATTTGGCTTACAAAATGATCCAAAACTTTGTTGGTTTTTTTTTTTCTCAGCTTCTTAAGTTGAGAGTGCGGTAATTTTCCATTTGTGTGTGGAGAATCCTGGAATGGGAACGTGTAATCACAATAGGTGAAAATGGTAAACTTTTAAAATTGTTTATTATACCTTGAAATCTTAAACTTAGACAAGGATCGAGATGGGATACACGGCTTTTGAAGTGCTCCCATCCCATCCGTTACCACTGAAATGGGTTTGTCCCCCTAAAACCATCAGAGCGGGAGCAATCCATGAGAGCTGTACAGCACTGAGGAATGTCATTATGGCTTTACTGGCACAGCCCTCAGGCTTGCATCACCTGGGCCCCTGCAAAATTCTGCTTCCAGTCCTGGCAGAGCTGCCTCTGTCCTTTAGCCTTCTGGAGCAGTAAAATAAGTTCCGTGCAATTTACTCAGGAAGGATTGTACAGAACCAGTCTCTAAACCCAAGATGCTATCAGCAATCTGTGAATGGTAATGATCTTCTACTACTTTTCAGATCAGTCCTGTTTGAACATCGAGCAATAAAATTCATTTGTGAGAACTGTGCTCCAGCTCCAGTGCCTGACTTCACTTCCCATTCTGTGATTCTTCTTTTACTAGCAATTCAAACTCCAATAAAATCCCAATGAAAGCCACAGCGTGAAGTTTCTTCTAAAATGTAATGTGCTGCTTAGGTTTCCTTTCAGATTTCTCAGTTGCAGACCTTAGCTCTTTTTGTTTTGATCGTTAGCAAAGCAGTGCAGGGTTAATACATCGCCTTGGGAGTCCGTGGCTACAGAGAGGAAAAGCTCAAGGTCTGTTCACGGGCACAAGATGATCTGCCTGATGGCCACGCAGATGGGTGCCTCAGGAACAGCCCCTCTCTACCTGCTCTGATGGCAGATGCAAGCAGCTGCCTCGTCTGCCAGGGCCAGGGACCCCACTTTGCCATCTGCAGAGGGTTACGTTACCAGAGGGGCTCTGCTTCGGAGGGTCCCTGGCTCTCCAGACAGCAGTTTGGACTTAAGAGCAGCCCTTGCAAATCAAGGTTAAGCATCCTTCGGAGTCCATGCTTTTCAGCAAGTTTTCAATATGTGCTAACATGGAGGACTGACAGAGGAGTCCGCCATCCTATTGCAGCACGGACTAAGAGGCATCTGTGTATCAACCAGTTGCCATATGGTAGCAATGGAGCCAGGCCAGGTTCTTCTGCCAATGCCAGCAGAGAGATCTCTGCAACAGAAAGACTCTAGCAGAAGGCAATGTAGCATTGCAGCAATTACAGTGTCCTGCACACCCGAGGCCCGCACAGAACCCACGCTGGCTCAAAAGTGGCTAACGCTTACTGGGAAATGAACACAGATGCTGCATCAAATAGCTGGGAAACCAGTGAAGGGTTACAAGGGAGATAGCCTAATCCCTCGTCTCCGTGCCTCACTGTTTTTTAGGACCAGTATCTTCTCTATAACATTTATGAGAACACTTGGAGCTCTTGGATAGCCAGGGATACAACTGCAGTATTTCCCAAAGAACGTGCAATTAAAATACAATAAGGAATCACTGTTTGAAACAGAATAATCCTTAAAAACACATAATGCGAAGCTCAAATTCCATGATACATCCCCTCATATTAAGATCTGAAAGACTGTGACTCCTTGAAGAATTAGTAACAGAGAAAGCTTGTTTGAACAGCAGGTTGATATCAACAGTTCCCTACGCATCGGCTTCTTTGGGTCTCAGGGCCTCAGCTTTGTTCGTCTATGGCTACTGGGGTGGTGATGAGCACTGCAAAAAGAGATGAGAAACAGCCCTGAACTCAACTGCAGAGTAATAAACACATCAACATGCCACTTATAAGCAGAAATTACTGCAATCGCAGGGCTTGAAAATTAATGATGGGGGGAGGTGACACATGCACAGCATTCACTGAAAGCAGTGTAGGATTTTTATTGGCAGTATCCACCCATTTATGCTGGAAGTTCATATCCCTCATATGCATGATAATTAGAGTCCATTAACTGGGAGGGGGACAGAAGAAGAAGAATTTTCATGAATTGTGACAGCACTCTGAGGGGGGTAGAGGGGGGGAATACACCATTTATTTGTTTTCCAAGAACAAAACCTCCCATTTCCATGAAAATGGGCTTTTTTTTTTTTTTTTTTTTAAATAATCTCTGTGTTCAAAATCACGGTATTCAGGATTTAATAGTACAGCTGCTCTGTGAATCTTCATTTCTCAAAAAAAGATTAATGCAGCTGCCTGCAAAAACTGGAGTGGAGACCCACAGATGGGAACATGCTGTTGGTAGCCTCTGAGTGGGCTGGTTAACCTCATGGAGAGCCCCGAGATGGTGGCGGACCACGGAGAACTGGATTCCCTGGTGCTGTTTAACCTCAGAGTGATGTATAGAGCTACAGGAGATGCTGTGTGTGGCATCCTGTTGGAAGGGGAATGGTATGTAGCACCTCAGGAATACTGGGCTGAGAAACAGTAGATCCTCATTTCTGGGTACACTGTGACTTGGTAAGGTCAGTGCCCCAGCTTCTCCAGTTTCATACTGGGAGCAGGAAAAATAGTTACTTAAAGTGATTAATTACACATTTAATTGTGTTAATTAATGCTGCACTATACATTGAAAATATGCTCTAAAAATTGACACTTCAAGATGAGAGTAAGTGGCTCATGGTAAGTATGCTGCTAAGTTTCAGTTTGCAGACTTCTACGTGGTTCCTAATTAATTAGTCACAGCAGCAAAGCTTTTGTCTGTCTCTCTAGCTGGGCAGGAAAGAAGTGAATTTGGTGAGCTGGAGGAAGCTCTGGTCAATCATGCAAATTTTCTCACACCACTTGGATATACGGTTAGGCCTCTCTTAAAAACAAGGTAGCGGAGCCCAATCACTGTTGAATTTCTTTAAATAAAAAAAACCAGCCTGGGAGCACAGGATCACATGCATATAGCTAGAAGCAGTTGTGAGTCAGAGAACAAAATGCAGAACCAATCCGATTTGCTTATAAACTGAAAGGCTTTTTGCCAGATCTAATATGCCATTTATGATGATACAGTGATACAACTCTCATGTAATAATTACTGCTAATTTTATGCACCTCCTGGAGTAATTTAGGTTGCACCGTTATCAAACATTTCCAAAGTTTCCACAGCCTCATCGAAACTGCACTCACTGATAAATTTCTGGTTAGCCTAGTATGCATTTCAAAGTGCGGCGAGCTGTTTCCATTTAGCCATTTTAATTATGCAAGGCCATAAGCTGCTTTATGAATTACATTATAAAAAGCATTTTCATTCTTATTTTGCCATTACGCAGTGAATGTGAAATCAAATGAGAATACTGGGGTTTGAAGTCAGATTAGCAGAAATACATACATCTTTAAGAGAGATACCATCACCAGGGTCAAAAGCTGCGAGAGGGTACAATTCCTTTGAGTTGATTTTATGCCAGCGGTAAATTCAGCCCCTGTTTGAAAAGGTATTTACTTGCTTTGTATCCGATAGACAAAGGTTTGTGGCTGCCTGTATGGCTGCTTCCTTATTCCCACCACCAAGAATCCCTCATTCACCATCTCTCTCATGCACAGACTAAACAAAATCATGCCCTATTTCTCTCCTGAACTGAAAAGTTTGCTGCCTTTTGTGCGACACCTTCTCATCAACTGGGGCGAGGAGAGCGCAGAGATGAGGAGTGAGCAGAATCACCAAAGCAATGTCCTTGTTACTGAAAGGAGGGGGACCCTCCCGCTCGTTGTCAGAGAATCGGTGCAGAGAGGATAAGGGTATCATTCTGAATGCAGAACAGCAGTAATGACAAGATCTATTAAAGCTCCTCTTGGGACAGAAAAATCTTACACAGAGAATCCATAACAGTCTCCCACAAGTGAGGCGCGACATCTTCACTGCTCTGAATAAAATGCTTAATTTTTTTGTAATGTAAAAGTCTTACATTTTCTGAGGATAATTCTCCACACCTGTCATCCTAGCTTCAGGCAGCAAAGTCAAAGATTCTCAGAATAATACATAAGGACACATTAAAGGAAGGAAATAATATTAAGAAAATACCCAGCAATAGCAGTGTCTCAAAACTACAATTAAAAAGAAAGTCAGTGCAAAATGGAAATGTACAACGGCGCATTTTGATTCTCACACCAAGTACCTGGAGTTAGGTTGTATCCAGCTATGAGGAAGACTGCGCCTCAAAATTCATAACTTGACAGTTATTTATTGAATTGCAAACATTCAAGATGAGCAAAACCAGAGGATTAATTCCTAAATGTCTAGTAGCAAAACTGAGGCAGAAGAGCTCCCCCACTGCCATCACGATACCAGCATATCCTTCAGAGGTGAGAACAATGGCAAAGAGAGCTGTTTGGCCAAGATGGGAAGAGGAGAGGGAAAGGGATGAACACAGAAAGCTTTCTGGAGGGCCGTTACCCTCCTTTTGATAACTATGACTCTCTCTAAACCTTCTCCTATATGCATTAATGTCTTAAAGATATTTTAAGGAAGTCGCTTATATAGACACTGAAAATGAATAGGCCTGTCAGTCCTGTTGCAGAACAGGACTAAGACCCACTGATATGAAGGAACATAGTCCATGGTGTTTCTGGAACTCAACAATTACAGAGATAGCAGGATGAAGCCTAAGGATTCCTTTCTATTCTCCGTTCTTAGTTTACTTTGTGGAAGCACAAAATAATAATCTTCTTATATGGAAGGACAAAAGGAAAATGAAGACAATTCTTTATTCCAACGCACCAACTTTCCTCCTTAGCAGGTACTACATTAATCGATTCCCTAGGCTTTGACCTTTCAGGAGGAAATAGTCTTATTTTGCTACAACATTTATCACTGGGGCAAAATGTCAGCAGTGTAGATGGTGTTTTTTAACAGCACTTGTTACAATGGCTTGCATGTAATTCTGGCAATGGAGCTTCTGACATGCTGGTAGATATGGTATCTCCTCCAGAAGAAGCACAAACAAAATGGAATATCACAATCACTTTTTCTCAGTATAAAGACTTACAACTTGATTAGAAAAAAGGTCAGGGAAGATTGTTATTGCCAAATATATTATGTCTATGAAGGCAATAAAGGTGGCAGAAAGAAAGCCTAAATAGGTTTTCTTTACCAGTTCTGTGACTCTGACAGTTTCCCTGTCTTATCTTACACTTTGTACTGATTTGTTCAATAATCTGAATGGCTGCAGTCATCTGAACCATGGTACATTGTTAGGACTGCCTTCTTCTTTTCTTAGGTCTCCCGCAATAACGCCACTTTTCACTTCATTTTCAAAAGCCAATACCACAATGAATCAATATCCTGGGTGTTCTGACTATAACAATGAAGACCTCATCAACCAAAAGAGGCATTTTCCCATGTTAGCAGTCATCTTGCATACCACTTAATGAGGCACAAACACTATTATGACTGACAAAACACTTACCTGCTCTAATTTAGCTGTAAAAAGACTGCTTTCTATATAGATGGTTAGGTGCGTTTTGTGGGTTTGTCACCATCAGTAGCCTTACCAATATACTGGTGATGTGGGGTGTTTCAATTAAAAGTCAGCAGCCAAGAACATGAAGCAAAAACTGCTGCAAAGATTTGAAGTATGTAACAGTGATTTGTCTTACTGGAAATACAGGAGGAAGGAGGCACAGAAGATAGGGACAGCGAAGGAGGTATCAACCAGACTGTCGCTTTCCCTGCATGAGTTAATGACAGTAGTTATTGTTCTTAAATTGTTCTTACTGGGGTCCACCTCTACTTAGTTGACACTAGCTTGACTAAAGTGACTCTTGTTGGAGTCAGGTAAGTCAGGTTTAACAGTTTTCAGTCAGATCCTCACGACTGAAGTTAGGCTACACCTAGTGGTTTAGAGACCCACTGCCAGGCTCTACCTGCAGTCACATCTTTTCGATGTTAAGCGTGATGATGAGTATGCTAAAAGACATTAGATATAAGTTCTATAAACTTGAGGCCCATAAGACTAAGTCTGTTTTTAAGTCGCCTGAATCTCGCCTCTTCCCTGGGTACAGCATTCATTCCTCACTCAACGTACAGAGTCCTCTAAAGATTAAAATCTACATTCAGGCTGTCAGACGCCTGGTGACTAAGGGAAAAAAGGTATGAAAATAGTCTGTATCACAGTTTGTCACTTCCCCACTCACAGAGTATCAATATAGAAATTAAAGTTATTTAAAACACCTTTGCCTGTGTAAGGATAAATCTTCAGTTCACTGTTGCCTACAGGTTACGCTCTCAATAGAGACATGCTTTAATCAATAGAGCCTCAGAGTTACCAGGTAGGATGATAATAAGATTCTGCAGCATCTGCTTTTCTCAAGGTCCATGAGCATATTAAAGGAAACCTCTCTGAGCATCCACAGGCTGTCTCTGCTCCTCATCCCCACACCCTCTGGTGCTGCTGCGACTTTATTAGAACGGCGACAAGATCTTTTGGCTAGCAAGGTGCTCAGAGCAGGGCTGGAGCTTCTTTGCAGAAGTTAATAGTTCAGATCATGCACGCTAATGGTTCTTAGTAAATTGATATGTTATTATTGCTTAATTTTGGTAAACATTCTTACCGGAAAGTAGTCTCTCAATTGCAGCCCATCTAAAATAAGCTCATTTATGCTAATGTCTTTCTCCTTGACACTCAGTAAATTCTTCCTAATGCATTAATTATGACTCCAGATAGACCAATGATTATTTCATATATGCTAATTAGGAATCATTTTATTCAGTCTGCCACACACATCAGTAAACAAGTGGAATGAATTCCCCACAGAGAGGATAAAAAGACAATGATTTTCCTTCCAATGCAGCTTAGAGAATTTACCCCACAATCAAGATGTAATTAGAGAAGAAATGAGGAGTTAGAAAATGCACTTACAGGTGTGAGAGACGCCAAGAACATGTTATTTCTCAGTGATAGAATACAGAGAATTCTTAGCTAATTCATCTTTAGCTAAAAACTCATTCTAAGCTAATGAATTTTTACTATATATGATTAAGAAGTGCAACCTCCTTCTACAAAGTAAATAAAAACTACAATCAAATTAGTTCCATTTGTAGCGGAACAAATTGATATGAAAAAAGTGTAATTTCAGCCCTGGGTTTGAAAAAAATACAAGGTTGAAGAAGATCATGTGACACTTTTCTCCAATTTCTGCTCAATGAATGTCAAGGTTAAAACATAGTGGAGAAAACTTTTTGCTCCTAATATTTACAATCCTTAACACTACTAAAGCCCACAATTCTAAAACTGGAAACATTCTAAAAAATTAACATCACAGGGATATATATTGTTAAGCACGAATTCTTAGATCCTCATGACATAAATGAAAATATATTGTAGAATGAAAGCTAGCAATATTTATGGGCAGGTCAGGTCCCTATATATACATTTAGGTTTGTACTTGGGGAAAAAATTATTGTGTGGATATGACAATTTGTAGTTCATTTTTCTCTTCATGTCTCAAATCAGGTTAACTCATTTTATAAGTTTACACACTCAGGGCCTAGCGTCCTGCTGTGTACTTTCTAAAAGCATGAATAAATAATATAGAAGACTGCGATCTCAATTCAACTATCAATTTTGATGCGTGAGCCAATCTACAAACTAATTTGGTCTTGCAAAATCAGATCTTTCTGTGTTTGAAGGTTGACTTGCTAAAATGGATGAATTCAATAGTAACTCATAGAACTAGAAACACAGCATACAGTCATTATTGAATGAACAGGCCAAATATGGTTCAGAATCAGAGAATTGCTCTGAATGTATATACTGTTAAGGATATTCCATTTCTGCACAAGCTCTCTTTCAATCATAAGTATAGGCTGCTATGGGGGGTTTTGTTATGTTTTTTCGTTTGGTTTTTTTTAAAGTCAGATGAACAATTATAGAATCACAGAATCACCTAGGTTGGAAGGGACCTTTTAAGATCATCTAGTCCAACCAATGAAAAAAAAAAAAAAAAA
>JAOXNO010000041.1:63218275-63256534 GCA_028565335.1 Limnodromus scolopaceus | reverse complement strand
ATGCTTGAAACTGCACCTCTTGTGGAACTACACTGACATGCATTGTAAGCAATAATTATCTCTCGTCATGTAACGTAGTAGAGGATCTAATTTAACTATCTTGTGGTACGTTGAGGGGTGTAACATGAAAATCTATGTGTAAGTGTGGTTTTCCGGCACAGCTGAGAAAATGCCTTTATTCCACACCTGCAATACTCATATTGCAGTAATCCGGTGAAGGCTTCTAATCTATTTCTGTGCATTCAGAATACATGCACGTGTAAATTTGGATCGCTCTTTCCACCACACGAAGGCAGAACTAGCATTTACTCTCACACACTGTAGGCCTGCCTTCATTGCTCTCTTTAGCCCCCGTTTCCATCATTTGTTTCTGCTTATGTAGGGCTTCTGCTTTAGTTGTGCCCAAGAAATGAGAAATTGTGTTGGGTTTCGTTTGCACAATTGTAATCTGGAATTTTCAATAGGTCGTGTTAGAGCTTCTGGTGGGTGAAAAGCTGGACATGAGGCAGCAATGTGCGCTGGCAGCCCAGAAACCCAACTACATCCTGGGCTGCATGAAAAGAAGCATGGCCAGCAGGGTGAGGGAGGAGATTCTGCTCCTCTACTCTGCCCTGGTGAGGGCCCACCTGGAGTACTGTGTCCGGACCTGGAGATCTCAACTTGGACCTGTTGGAACGGGTCCAGTGAAGGGCCACGAAGATGATCAGAGGGCTGGAGCACCTCTGCTATGAGGACAGGCTGAGAGAGTTGCGGTTGTTTGACCTGGAGAAGAGAAGGCTCCAGGGAGACCTTCTAGCGCCTTCCAGTACCTGAAGGGGGCTTATAAGAAAGATGGGGACAAACTTTTTAGCAGGCCCCGTTGCGGTAGGACAAGGCGTAATGGCTTTAAACTAAAAGAGGGAAGATTTAGACTAGATATAAGGAAGAAATGTGTTACGCTGAGAGTGGTGAAACATTGGCCCAGGTTGCCCAGAGAGGTGGTAGATGCCCCATCCCTGGAAACATTCAAGGTCAGATTAGATCGGGTCTGAGCAGCCTGATCTGGTGGAAGATGTTCCTGCTTATTCAGGGGAGGCTGGACTAGATGACCTTTAAAAGTCCTAACCCAAACTGTTGTATACAGTTCTGTAGATTAATGGGTTATGTGATTTACGACTACTTTTTTTTTTTCATTTGTAATGTAGTAGCCTGTTACAGATCTGTCCATTAAGAATAAATTAAGAATAGACCAACATTTGATGTTACTTGTGTTAAAAACTTCATTCTAGGCTACTGCTTCAAATCAACCTTTTTTTCCAGTGCGCATGGTTTACTCATTTACACATAACAGTATAATATAAGTACCTTATTGTTTCATCTTGTCTGGTTTGCCTGGGTCTTTTGGTATTTTCAGAACCATTCTCCACTCGTCCTCGGTGAGGAGCAGTAGAGGTGGTGAAGTTCCAAATGTTGTTGTTTCAGGAAGTGAGAGTATCTTTGAGTGGAGTGCAGTTTTATAACTGGAAATCCCAAGTGATCCCTTTGTCTTTAGCAGGCTTCCAAGGGTAAATGTGAAATGTGAGGCCTTTGGCAAGAGAGTAGAAGCCCAGCAAGCCGTGTGGGTAGGGCTCGTGATGCAGACGGCTGGCCTTTAATTTTCTGCACTAGCCCAAAATTAGAAAGGGCCCTGTGGTTTGTTATTCAAAGGGGTTTTCTTAACTATCAGGTAAGAAATCATAGAGCCTGTGTTTAGACAGTTTATGGTGTGCTAGAAATATACCGTGCTAACGAGTAATGATGATCAGACGTGGTTCTGAGGCCACGGGCAAGTTGGATGCCTTTTAGTACATACTTCAGTCCTGTTAATTTACTGGTGCTTCCATAAAAAACCCTTAATTGGTGGGAGCCGTGGTCCAGTGCCCTGCTCATTTTCTTGATTGAAAGGAGCTGTTTCTCTCTGGGGTCAGTATATGACTTCCAGAGTTATTCCATTGTCTTTAAAATAATTTGGACAGAAAAAGTCTTGCAAACTCGTACTTCAGAAAAAAAGAAAAAAAATGGGGTTTGTAAAAAATCTCTCTATACTAGTATATTTTTATGTTCTTTAATATGAAAAAATTGAATACTTGGTGAATACACTAGCACAATTCCTAGTGACACCTTTCACTGGAAGCATAACCAAAATAGTATTGAACTAGGTAGAACATGAGGACTATAAAGAACAAAGAATTGCAGATGAAATTGCCTATCTGAAATTAAATGTCTTGGTAGCATGAAACTGAGGAGTGCTGCCAGAGGACAGTAAATTCGAGGTATAATTTTTTATATGTTTCTTTTTACTTTCTCAAAAGTACAAGCTATATGTGTTCCTAGTTTATGCTAATCCTCTTCCCACCATTTTTTCGCTGTTTCCCCATCATTAGTTCCCTGTTCCTTTATCACTTTTCTCTTACAGTATCTATAGGAGATCGCATACAAGGGTGGGAATGTGCTGTGTGTCCATAGAATGGATAATACATTGGCCCCTCTACTAGTGTTGAAAATTTGTGTATTGCAAATGCTGAAAGAAACTGGAGATTTTGTTGCTTCAGGGTTACAACCGTGATTTCAGTGGAAGCTGGAAAAATGCTGTAGTGAATTATTCTATAAGATTTTAAGTGTGCCTCTGGGAACACTGGGAAAGTAAGTCTCTACGTAACACTTTGTGAAGGGCTTGTAATTCCCTCGGGCTGTGATGAAAAGCAATACACCACTCCCCTTTCTTCACCTGATCTTGACGGAGACGTGAGAGCACCTGGTACTTTCACATACGTGCAAGGCTGCTGCCCGAGCTGCTTGTCTGCCTCTGCATCAGATCGTGCTGATGAACTGTGGCCCTGCACATCTAATTAGTCCACATGCCAACAAGCGCAGCCGGAACGCTTCATGAGTTGTCTGGACTTCTGCAGTCTGGTATTTCACCACCCTGCTCTGCTGAGGTTTATTTGCCATCCTGTTCCCCTTTACTTAACATGCACCTAAATGCTACACAATTTTAAAATATATGCTTTTGTCCAGCTATCACTGGTCTGGGCCTTCTTTATTTTTTAATAGCATTTAAACCTATTAATCGTTTTTTGTCTGTCATTCTGCAAAATGATGATACCTAAAACGTCTAAGTGCTAACTTCAGTGCTCACAGTGTGCTTTAAGTCTTGTCAGTGCTGGTACGTACGACACAGTAATGGTTATTGCCTTAACCACGTTAAAATGCCATTCAAGTTCTGTATTACAACACTATGCTTGTGGCTTTTTGCTAAAAACAGATTTACACAACCTTATTTTTTTTTCTTCCTTTTTTTTAACTCAGCGCCTTTTAATCAAACAGGGTGTCTTATGGTTCTTTAAAACAGTGGCAGCTCAGGGTAAACCTCCGTTCTGATTTAAAATACCCTTGTACTGTAGTAGAGATTAGACCTGAGGACTTCATGTCTTTTCCAAATGCTAAATGAGGTTTTCTTATTGTTAGGAACAGATTTCTCTTCTGTGTATTTCTGGATATATAAAATACTGTTGCTTTTTCTTTTACTTTCTCTGTGTTGATAAATACCTTTTCTCTGGAATTGGTTATTTAATAATAAAACACATTCTGAAAATTAATATGTCTGTGAAGCAGACAATACTTGAATGTAATCTTTTTTTTTTTCTTCTTTTTTTTTTTTTAAGGGAGTCATAAAGTTCTTCTAAAATGTTCCCAATAAATTTTCTTGGATTTACTGAGAATTTAATGTTTTCATTGTTGAGGAATAGTTTTAAATTTTTAGGAGCAGCTCTGAATGTGCATAAACCACCTCTTCAAGTGTAATTTTGAGATGGAATTTTTGGTTCAGCAGTGCAGTTATTACTCTTCAGATGATGCCAGATGAAGTAATAAACTGATTTCACTTGCTCAGGAGCCAGCATACTAGGTGGGTCCTCAGGTCCCCTTGGCAACCCAGTCATCCAGCTCTGGGAGGATATGGCCAACATATGCATAAATTGAGTTATTAAGTCATTTTAAAGACATATTTTTCTTAGATATGGAAGAGCTTACAATACTTACCGTGAAGCTTACTTGGAGGAGTGACCTTATTATGGAGAGGTCTTTGTTCAGTGTGCATCTCTGTTAGTGACTCAGTGCTGCATCAGATTCCTTATCAAAGATGGAAATTGGTCAGAGTAGATCCCACTGCAGCAGGAATCTCACGGATATCTTTTGGGAGCAAAGGACACAGTACTGTAAACAGCGCATTGACTTAGTGATAAATAATCATGTTTTAAATTTAATTCTCTTTTCTGTCAGGCAGGCCAGGTTATTGACTAATGGCAGAGCTTTATTAACAGGGTAACTTCGTGACATCTAGAAATCTAGGAATATTAGGAAGTTTCTCTATAGTGCAAAGTAGCTACTTCATAGCGATTGCCATATAAGTTTGGTTTTGTTTGTTTTCATTTTACCTGGACTATCAAAAATTTGCTCGAGGGATATGTATGTGTGTAAACTGATATGCCAAAGGCATCAGACATGTGAGGGACAGTATGACAGGTTCGAGAGTTATTTTTACCTGCTTGGTTTTGTTGACTAACAGGGATGCTGTTACTGTGTCCAAGAAAATCGTGGAAATAAATGGAAGCAGTATTTTGGAAACAATACTGAAAGTAATAGCAGTACCAGCAGTAATACTGTCTCACTGCTGCTAAACAATAAAGAGTTTTTCAGCATCTGCGTGGGAATCCTGGCTCTGACTCTGCCTTTGGAATAGCTGTCAGAGGTCTTAGGTGTGCAAGTGCAGATGATTCTCTAGTTTTAGTAGTAAAATGAAAATTTTGAGCCCTAAAAATATTTATTCAGCTGCCACTTGGTTTCAGAAGCACCTAATATATTAACTTTTTTGCTGGTAGAAAGACATCTACTGAGAGCTCTACTTGGTGCAGATGAATCAGGGTGATAGAAGTTAAAAAAAATATAAAACTTAGGTACCTTCTCTTGCTGTGTTTTCTGACGCAGAGTTGCTCTGAGCTGTGCCCCACTGCAGGGCCTGCCCACCAGCTGCTCCGTGCCCAGCTGTACCTTGAGTGCAGTGTCATTGGCCAAGCTTTTCTTCTTCCCACTTGCCATCAGACCCCAGCTTAGCTAAGGATCCTGAAATGACATAGATCATCTTCTTCTAGGGAAATTGCTGGTTAAGTACTGTTAAAGATGCTAGAGCATCCCAGGCTATGCCTGTCCTAGTGATTCAAAAAGCCAAGGATTTTTCATTGGCCTTCAAGTACAAGCAGCACAGTCCAGCCATGTCCATACAGCTAAAATCCCTTCTTCCCCAAGCTGGGCAGACTTCTCTGAAGACCAGACCTTGCCCTGTGGTGTCCTTCAGAGTGTATTTCTGTTCTGTCTGGGAGTGCTAGAAACGAAAAACCATTCCACAATGTGCACTAATAATGAAGTTGAGTGAGCAGTCCTGTGGTTGGGCTCGTGTCCTGAACCTTTTATTTACCTAGTCAAGGCACAGCTGGACCAGGACATGACCTGTGATGGGTTGCACTTCTCCCAGAGAAAGTACAGCTCATTTTTGGTGCAGAGGGATATATGACAAGTCCTGTGGTGTCATTGAGCCGTGCTGCTTGCCTCGCCCCAGCAATGAGAAAGCAGGAGGCTAGGGGAAGCCTTGATTTACAAACGCATCCTTACTTCTTTTGTGACAGCACTGAATATGCTTATTTGTGTTTTATGAGGTTTCATAAATGAAATTAAACAGCACTTGTTAAAATAAATAGAATTCATTTTGAGCTGCTTGTTTTGATGTAGGTGACTTTAATTTTTAATTTTCTAAAGCCTGTATTACCATTCTAGTCGTCAAAGAGAGTTTTCCACTGTCTGTCAGGGGTAAGTAGGCCATGCCTGAGGTCTCCCATCCATTTATCTGATCTTAAGCATGTGACGGCCAGTTGTGCTTGAATAAGTCACGTGACAATTCTGTAAGTTGCAGATACAGTAGCGTCTCTGTACCACTGTGAGCATGTTGGCGTCTAGACCACTAAAGTGTTTCTGTCTTTCATCATGGAATGAATTGGAAGGTCTTGAAGGATAACTTTTTGATTCCTGAAATACTAATCATATTTAACCACTTCTTTTAACCATTAGGTCTAGATGTGGAATGAAATTCCTTTTATTTTTTCATAAAATGGCAGTTTTGCCATGTAGAAAAAGCAAGTAATGCAGCATGAATGATGTAAAACTACTGTAGAATGGCTAATCCTTTCATTACACAAGGAGCTAGTTACATGCTAGTTTCATGCTAGTTACAGACATCATAAGATTGCACTAATAAAAGTACCTTTTTTTTGTGGGGTAAACTACTTACATTTTAAGAGGTGAAGTCAGTCTTGATCATGTTCCCCAGTTTTCAGTTCTGAATGTTGATTTCTGTGAGCTGGTTTGGATTGCTGTTGATCTGATCATCTGGATCTGTAATTGAAATAGAAAGGGTCTGTAATTTTTAGGGGTGGCATAGCGAAAGTTTATAAGTAGGGTGGTTGCCCTGCGGTGGAGTGTAATTTGGGACAGCATAGGTTAATACTGCAAAATTATAGGCCACTTGAAGCTTACTTATTTCCAAGAATGTGCAAACTCCCAAGACATGTGTGTTTAAGGAGTTGCAAATAGCTGTGTGCAGAACTATAAGGTTACATTGAGAAAGAGGTGTTTCTTTCAGATGGGATACCTGCATGCCCATAAAAGGCCACTGATTTGAATAAATACTAAAATTATGTGTTGGAAACAATTTTAATGGGCTCTGATAGTCATAGTGCGGTTCTGGGATTAGTTTTGAACGAAAAATTCGCAAGGAGTGACTGTAATTTGTACAAACATATTTTGTATTGAGGGGCCACGTATAGTTAGTAGATGTCCTCATTCGTTCTTCTTGGTTTGCAGGAGTTTCCAGATCTCTTTCTGTACAGTAGAGCACGTAGTGTTGAAGAACAAGGCCATTCCCTTAAATGTGGTGGTTTTATCAGAATATGATTGATTTACTCCCATCTTAAGATATGAAGTTGTAATTTCTTGAAGAATTCTAATGGTGTTTTCTTGGCTAGCAGAAACTATTATGGTCCTCCCTGCTGCTGGCACAGGAAAGGGGCATCCTTGTTTGTGTTGTGCCTGGACAAAAAAGGTGAATGTTGGTGTTTCAAGAGGAACCTGCTCCATGCTTCTGTCTAAGTCGCAGTCTTTGCTTTCCAGGGCTTATTATTATCTAGTGGCCATATTGTAAAGGACAGAGAAGAATTATTAAATGGGTTCCTGTTAAAAGTGGATTGTACTTCTGGTTCTTACTGAAGTGTTTTTTCCTTTTAAAGATGACGTTGTGATTCCCACCAAGTTCAAGCCGTCACGGTCAGAAGGTATTGTAGTAACTGGCGTTACGCCTTCATCCTTTTTGTGTGTGTCTTCTGTCCTAATTTTTCATTCTTCTGAGAGCCTCTTGGAAATCACACTTCAGTTTTTATGAGTCATTGATTTTGCAATGGGATTTACAAGTCAATTTTTAGCTATCTGTGGGCAGCTCTCTTGGTTAAGAACTAACTGGGTGTCTCCATTCCTGGTGCTTGTTGCAGTCCTGGGTTGCAGCTTCTTTATACCTTCCTACGTGACTTTGACGTGTATTTCTTACACTGCTTGGTGTAAGAAATGTTTATGTGTTTTTTCAAGGAGTGGCCGTATTAAGTGTGTTGTACTTCTCCGTTAATACATGTTTTGCATTCTCTTTTTGCCTTCTTGTGTGCTGCACTAGGGTTGTTCAGTTTTACTCCCCTGGATCAGAGATACCAAGAGGATTTCCATCCACAAGTTGCCTAAGTAATCTGCTATGGCACTGGGAGAGCATTTAAAATGTAGAAATCTGAGTCTTGCTTGTTCCTAAGGTTAAACTTTCACAACTCAGAAAGGAAATCCAGAAAAAACAAACACCAAGACTGTTGTTGCAGGCCGTGGAAATGGTTCGAGTCCTCTCAGCAGCATAGACAAATTGAAGGTTCCTGCTCCAGGGATGAGGTTCCAGGCTGCTCCTGCCATGGAGGGTCGTGCGACCAAATGTTTGGGCTTTCTGCTCCTGGGCTGGCTACCTTCGGCCAAAGCTGCAGCAGCCACCTGCTGCCCAGGGCTGTAGGCAGAGCAGGCAGCAGAGCCTGATGGTGAGGACCCCTTTCTTCCATCGGGCAGTGGTCTGCTGTCCTGGGCAGCCCTGTATGAAGGTAGACCTTCTGTTTAGCAATATTCTTGCAGAAGCAATTTCTCAAGTAAGTTAATCTGAGTATTGCGATAGTTGTTTTTTTGAGTCAAGATTCCCGCGTTCTTATTATAATACTCTCCCATTCCGTGCCATTTGTTTCTCCTACATGTTGAACGCTTGTGCTGTGTTGGGAGGTGAAGGGGGTTCAGTTCTGTGCTGAAGCTGTTCCTGTAAACCTTTTCTGTGTTTGCTGATCTGTCTTACAGCATCGTCCTTGTACCTTTTCTAGTACTTTTGGGTAGGCACAATGATCCCAAATTGTTTATTTCCACACTAACTTTTTAGAGATGACTTAACACTGGTGGCATCTCCCAACGTGTATGGGCATATACAGACCTCTTTCTACGGGTGCATAAATAAAACAAGTGTTCAAATGATATCAACTAACGCAGATTTTGCAGGCAGAGTTTGCTTTAGCAAAATGGCATGCAACAACTTTGAATGTCTTGGCATTCAGAAACCTCTTCATTATGTGCTATATACTATTATATACTATTGCCCAGTTTCTCATCACATCATACGTACAGTTATAAATTACAGAGACCATTTTCTGTAAGTGAATTTAAACACAGCTTGAGAGTGTTTTGTTTGCCAATTCCTTGGCTGTTTGATGGAGAAAAGGAGTATGGTTAATCCTTTTTTTGGAAGAAAGAGGCAACTTTATTAGATGCCTGCTCTAACTTGTGGTGAGCAGTTTTCAAAACTGCTTATGCCTTTACATTTGTGGTAGATTTATTTAGAATCCTGATTTAGGAGACTGGTCTGTCTCTCTAATCAGCAGAGAGGTGGTTGTTTACAAAAACTTCTTTGAGCCAGGAGCCTTGCTTATGGGCTCCAAATTGCTCTCCAGAGGCAATTGTTGACAGAGTAGGTTCAGAGCCACAGACCCAGCAAACTTCTCAGTATGATTTAGGGATCTACAGCTACTCAGTGTGATTTTTCCCTATAATGTTAACATTTAAGTAACAATGTCCTTGGTGGACTGACTATATTTGCAGCATAGTCATGTTCAAGTTCAGTACTGTTCTTAAAATGATGGCGGGGATTTTTGTTGGTTTTGGGTTTTGTTGTGTTTTAGTTTTTTTTTTTAACAACAAGAAGCTTGGAAATTTAATATGTTAATTTAATGATATTGCTATTCCTGATCCTGCCATCATATCTTCATTATGTGGGCATCTCTAATCCTGTGGTTATGCACCATTAATCCCTTGGCAACAAAAAGAATTAATTTAATTTCTAGCAAGTAACTCCAGAGATAATTGAACTTTCATAGCTGAGGCAGCAAAGCTCCAGGTGTGAGACTTGCATAGACAGTCACCTATCAGACAGTTGAGACAAGAGGGATTTTACCTCATCAAATATGTGATGATGACGCATTTTTGTTTGCCACATTTAAAAATGTATTTCTGTGACTTCAAGGTTACAACCAGGTAGAACTACAATATACTTAGCCTGTAAGAATATATTGTGTCTAACCCTTCAGAGAACCATTCTTGAAGATTTTAAGTAGCTGAGTATTATTTTCCAGCTTTTGCTTGTTCATAGTTCTGCGCCTTCAAGGTTCACTTCATTTTCAGATATAATCACACTTTAAAATAAGGAATGCATTTATTTGAGTCTTTCTTTCAATGTTCCTTAGGGGAAGAATGCAATGGACCTCTATGTGAAACTATTTCAACCACAGGATCAGAAGCCCCAAGCAGCTCTGAGGTAAGGTACAATTCCAGTAGGGTTAACGTCCTAGTGGAAGAAAGAAAGAGGAGCAGTTGCTGTGAAAAAGAGAATTAGTTTTAAAAATAATATTTCTTTTAGACTATCTCATACTTCCTTTTTTTATCCATGTGAACATTTTCTTCCTCTAGTGTTCTGAAGGAGCAAAACCACAAAAGTAACACTGCTACTCATTGAGTCTTATCAGAGATTTCTACGTGTAGCACAGAAGCAGTAGAAGACAGAATGGGCCTAACAGTGTTTCCAATATCAATCTTGAAAAGAGAATCACGTGGTCATATGTTTTGGCAATTGGAAAAACATAATGCTTGTGCACAAACCCAGCACTTTGTTTTATGCTGCGTATTCTATTGCTGGCTTAATAGGGGGATCAAGGCACTCTTGATTTCCTGTGCTCTAGGAACTTTTTGATGGCGCAGCAAGGTTTATGAGAAAGCAAATAAAGATATGAGTTACAAAGAAACCTCTTCCTTGCAACACTTGCAATACGAAAAGCATCATCAGCTCTTCATTTTTTCACAGTACCTCATTTCTTAAGATGTACAGTATGCAATATCTTAAATAGCAGTGTGTGGTTACTATTCAGTTAAGAAACAGAGTCAAGAATAATATTGAAAGTATGCATTCCTAAAATTGGTATTTTATTTTAATTTCTATTGTCTGATTTCTTTGTTATGGTTATTATATGCTTAGAGGAAGATAGGAAGAATTTTACATAGGAAAAGAAATAGTTGCTCTGTCAAAGTAGAGTCTCGTACTGGCCATGAGCACAGCACTCATCAGAAGTGAGATCTCTTGAATTGAGTGCTGGAAAACCCTTCCTGTTCTGCAGAACATCTTAAGAGTAAAACACATCCTCACCTACCTCTAAGAGGAAAATTTGAAGATGGCCCTGTGAAGACAGAACTTGGAAGTGCTTCCTAGATTACACAGATCTTTATTTTGCTGGCATATGAAACCATGTCATCTAAATGTTTTCATAAATCTACCAGTTCCATCTTAAAAATTGTTAGTATCTTCACCCTGCTGCTTTCTCAATCTGTTGTAGGAGTTGTAATTTCTTTCTCCAGGAAAATTTTCAGTGAAGAGCCATATCAAATACCTCACTGAACCCTGGGCAGATATGATTTCAAATTATAGCGTATGAATCATCACACCATGATAAGTGTCAGAGTCTGAGGCTGATTCTGAGTTCCTTTCGAGTGTCTCTGAGTAGATGGAGAGGACCTATTTCACCAAAGCCTGAAAGAATTTGCTTTGTGACTCAGGACACAGGAAAAGGCAGGAAACATGGGAGAAAGGGTGCGACGCATGTGTCTTATGGAGAGACATGGGATTTGTAGAGACATGGGATATGAACCTTGTTTGAAGGGTGAAAGATTCATGACAGGGTAGAAAAGGAGGCTTTGATCTTCAGCACTTTCTTGTCTGGGACGTGGTCTCCTTATGAAACATATATCTGATTACTCTCTCAAAAATCTCTCCTTGGTAACTTCATGCTGCCTTTTCTCTGGTTTTCTACTTACGCATGTTCCTTACATAATATTTTTTTTCTACATAATTTTTTTTTCTTCATGATTTCTTCTTAAATATCACAAAGAATTGTCATATTAGCTGCATTAGTCCCTAGTTGACTTGATGGTTCTGTGGTTTTTGTTCTGTTATTTTCCCCTCTCTCCCTGAGAAGAGACACCTTATTTGGTCTTAGATACCGTATTTCTCCAGATCAGCCACTTATCTAGTGCTTGCTTATGTTTAAGTTAGTGTTTTTCGGGGCTTTGTGTTATCTTACTCTGTGTCTGCTAATACAGTTACATTTATCCGATTTTGCTTTTTATGCATTAGCCAGACATAAAGTTACAAAGTTACACTTAATCTTCTTGCCCAGTTTCACACTCTTATCAGCCATGACAGGCTTAGTTCTTGATGATTAATGTCCTAGATATTCAGGTTAAGTCTTTCCTTAAAGTTTTTCCAGGAGTTCATGCCAACAGTAAGATAGCCCTGTTTTGTTTTTTTTTTTTTTTCTCCATATAATGCTAATCCTTTATCTTCATGTGTTGTCACAACTTCAGTTTTCTTCTCTACAAACTGGAAGAATTTCTTTTCCCTCAGTTCTTCGCTAGGCTGCCTTTTGACATCCTTGATTTGTTCCCGAAGGAATTGAGCAGGGTCATCTATCCCAGCATGAAAGACAATGCATGGTTTCTCCTCTTTTAACCAAGACCCTTTTGAGCTCAGGTGTTGTTCTTGTTTTGACAGATGGCACATTACTCTATTTTATAATTTTACTCTGGTGATAGGTTGGTAGTTTTCCTGTTACTTAACAATGTACTTAACTTTGTTCCTGCAATTGGAAAATATGAACAATTGGAAGTCTTAAAACAATTTTTCAGTTAGGTAATTTTAAAATGGAAATAGAATTCATTCATAAAAAGACCGTTGGGAAAGAGTTAAATGAGTTTACATTCAGGTCACAATTTCATTATGTTTGGGCCATCTTTTCTTTTGGAAGAGAAGAAACGTACCATACAATAACAGTATGCTTCTGCTCAGCAGTAGGGAGAAAAAGCTATAGCCTTATGGTTGATTTACCAACAGAGGAGGACAGAAAAAGAAGTCTATATTAAAACATGGAGAGCAGAAAACATTACCTGTCTGTAATTTAGTGGCTTTTTTTTTTCTTTTGTAATCTATAAAGGAATACATGATTTGTACATAAAGAATGATGCAAGTAAAACAAAAATGAAGATGAAAAATAGTCTGTAGTGAAGCCTGCCAACATATATAGAAAAGTCGGATGAAGTCCAGGACTCAAAAAGCAATTGTGTCTCTAATCAATGGTGTATTTGGTCCTTCCTTATGATTTTGCATTTTTGCTCAAATCCACTGCTTCTTCCTTACTTTTATCCTGGTTTTTTTTTTATCTGCTGCTTGTTGAGTCTCCTTATTTTTTTTGCTTTTTAATCTCCCACAAAGGCAAAAGAAACAGGATCACTTGGAATTCAACAGCTTTTCCTATTAGAAGCCTTCTAGCGTGCATCATTTCTAGATGCTTTGTCATGCAGGGAGGCAACAAGATGCTTTCAGCAAAGAGCAGACTGGAGAGAAAAAAAAATAAGCATATTATAGGGATATTTTCAAATAGGTGCTGCAGTGGGAACTGCTTCAAATTATGTTGTTGTTAAACCAATAATTCACAGACAGCTGCTTCTGTTAGGGATAAGCAACTGCCCTAATTGAGTCTCTGGGTATAATCTACCTGAATCAGTCTTTATGGAGTTCCTGTTCCAAGAAATACATAAATACCTCTGAAAGTCCTTTCAAACAAATTGGAAAATGAATGAAATAAAACCTGAGAGTCTCTTTTTTCCTCTGTGCTTTATATTTATGCAAAGTGAGAGCTAGAAAAATCCATAATTTTCTCTGTTTTGATAGCACGGTACATGTCTGGGCCGTGATTAGCCTTAGTTGTTCAAGTTGCAAATTAAATGAGGATGAGACCCACTGACAAAATAGAGTTCATATTCTTAAGAGGGAAGAAGGTCAGATAAATAATTCAAGATTGGGAGAAAGGTTAAAAAATTGAATTTATACTAAATTTCCTGATAGTATAATTTTAGGACTTTCAAGTGGGATAATTTTATGGAAGATTAAATCACTAACTAGTCTGTCATTTATTGATATCTGTACAAGATGTATACTGAGGACTCTTTGTCTGTCTGCTATTCCAATTAAGTCCTACAAAGTCTCTTAAAACATTTACTTTGCATGTATGTGGACCCTGGGTTTCTCACCCTCATAAAAGGCAGGTGGTTGCACTGCTCCCTGAGTAAATCTGCAGGATTGTGGCCTGTTCCAGCTGTGGGAAGGCAGGAGTTAACTTTGCACACATATATGAAATTTTCACGTTTCCTGTTAATTTCACACCAATGAAATGCTCACTAAAAATCCCTGTTAATCAGGATTTTTGAGAACAAGCAATCTCTACTTAAAACAGGTTAGCAGAAGTAAATTGGCAGAGCTCCATCAAATGTATTAAAGCAATGCTTTTTACCAAAATTAGGGGTTCGACACATAGATTATTTTTTTGGAAAGTGCTGCAGGTGTTCCAAATAAATTGTTTCTTTTTTTTTTTTTTCTGAAGAAACACCATCACAATGTACATTACTTTTCATGCTTGTTCCTTTTTTCAGCTCAGACCAGTGGGTTTCGAGTAGAGAGAAACAAAAAATACCATTATTAGCAGACAGACCAAATCGGTTTCAAAATCTAGAAGCAAATACAAAAAGGCTTCTTTGAAGTTTAACCACAAAACACAATCTGAGAAATATTTTGAAGAGAGAAAGCAAGCACGGGAGAGCGAGCATTAAAGATTTACGAGAGTGGATTTCGGAAGTATGAAGGACCAGCCCAACCCTGCTGCCACCACTGCCAACCTTCTTTAGTCTCGGTTTTCATCACAACAAAGTTGGACTATTTGAGTGTTTCTGAAAGCACCGGTTGGTTCTTGTTTGTGGGGTCACGCGTTATCAAGATGGGAGCACCTTTGTGCTGTAGGTAGACTTTGGCATATAATGAAAAAGCAGTGTCTCTCTACGAGAGTTCTTACATTTGTAACGTGCAGGAAGAAGTGTGTTGACTATCACTGGTTTTACAATAGCTGAGCCCCATGACTTGAGCTAATTCATTTCAGGTGGTTGTACTGAGAGCAGAGTAAGTTCCCCAGTTTACCAGGAAGGCCTTTCACGAACGGCACGGGGATGTGCAAAGGGATTTGAGCAGCTGGACTCTGCCAGCTCTGTGTGTCTTCATCCCACAGCTCAGTGTTTCACTAAACTTATCAAAATTTTATCTTGGCGCGGAGAAGCGTGCGCAGAGTACGAGGGCCGGTGGGTGGGTAAAACCTGTATTTCCATCTAATGGTGGAGGAGGTGGGAAACTGGGTGGGAGGAGGACAGGATGGAGAGCAGATGGAAGGGGGCCGGCTTGGAGGTGGGGGGAGCGTGCAATGGAGAGGTCAGGAGCTGCAGAGCAGCAAGGAAAAGCAAGGCTGACTCTCATTGATGTCAAATTCGTACAGTGCTTTAAATGGCAGGTAATTTCAGTGTATAAGTGGAGAAAAACTTTCCACTTAAGCGCCTCAGCCCTTAGCTCTCTACAGATAGTGCAGGTTTTTCCAGCAGCACCAGTGACGTGAGGATTAGACTTCTAAACCCAGTTCAGACTATCTTAGGGTAAGAACATGGTGCAGCTATTTATATTTGCACTGTTTCCCATGTGGATTCCTTGCTAAGAACGGATCGATCTTTCTCTGGTTATTTGACTGAATTCTGAAAAGGGCATTTTTATCTTATTTAGATAAGAAATACTCAGAGATGGCATCATTAAGAAAGAATGTGAAGATGTGTGTATGTGATGTAATGCAATGTAAGCAGGAACAAAAATAGCATGTTTTTTTCACAGAATTACAGGAATGGACCTGTGTGGTTTCTCTCAAGTAAAATGGTAATAAAAGTGACAAATATTTATTTCTAATTTCAAAAATCACAGACAGTACTTTATGAAAATTGAATTTTGGGACATAGACTTTTTGAGATATTACAACTCTAAAACAACAGATGATGATACAATAATGAAATGAAGTTAGCATTCTGCTTCTGTTGAAGGTTAATTTAATTCCATAGAGAACTGTCATTTTCATAATGCGCTCACCCTATTGGGTTGCACTGTTTTAACTTGTGTTTCGCTTTCTGTTGCAAAACAAAAGAACAGTGGGAGAAGTACTTGACTAACAGAATTAGATAATGAGAAACAGTTTAGGAATTGCAAACCATTATTCACTCCAGTAGCAAAGCCTGATCTCAAAATCCTTTGCTCGCCCAAGCCCATGGATGTGTCTTTGGAGGATAACTGGGCTCTGCAGCGTCCTCTGCTGTTGGTGTTCCTGTCACCCCTGTGTAGGGTCAGGCCAAAAGACATTGCAGCACCCTCCAGGCCCACATACAGGAAAATAACGAGCACCCAGATCTTCTGCAATTAAACTCATGGTAGAGTCTCACCAGGAGTGAATCAGAACTGGAAGCTGGGAAGCCCTCACTAGTCTCATTAGGCGTAACAACTACAATTACTGATGCCAATTTGCCTTGTCTACACTATGAGATTAATGATTATGTCCTGGCATTTGTTTTCCTTCAGTTCACATGGTGTAATTTCAGCTTGTATTGAAAAAATAGCTAAGTAAGGGATGTCACATTTGTTCTGAACACAGGTGCAGCCTTCTATGCTATGTACCTTTTCTCTCTTTGCTATTAAAATAATAAAAAGTACTGTTAAAAGTTGTTCTTTCTCAGCCTGTAAAAAGAGATCTGTGCCAAGTTGTTTAGACTTTATTTTTTATAATGGAAATGCTGAGGAATACTGTATAGCTTTTATTAAGAGTTATTGATATCCAAAAATCAATATGGGCCATGTTAAAGTCAGTGGCGTAGGCTAGAGACCCAGCTCATCTGAGGGAGTAGAGGTTTGACTGAAAATCCAATTGTCCCTCAGAATAGCTTTTCAGCAGCTTAGAACCAGAAGCTGCACTGTTTCTTCTGAAATAGCCTTTTATTTTAAAGCATCCTTTGCATCATCGCTAACAACATTATGTTTTTCCCGTGATGCCACTGGCAGGGCCTAAACAGCACTGAGACTACTTTACTCATCCCTGAACATCAAGTGGTAAGCAGTAAGCAATATTCATGCTGCCTTGCATGAATTTGTGTGGCGTCTTCTATTACCGTTTGCCGAAACGTCCCTCACCAGAAAAATTTTCCAGTTTCAAGGAAGCCTTCCTTCCGAGAAGAATTGTTTTGCTAGTGCGTAAATATGAATGTGGTTTTTGAGTTCATTCCTAGTGATGGCTTAAATAATAAATTCAAGCAAATCAAAAGGATAATAGACAAAATTAAGTTAAAAAACAAGTTAAGTCTTGGTGGAGTAAACTGGAAAGTTTGCTTTTTTATCATTGTTTTGGTTTGATGGGATATAGGATATATTCTGACTATGGTGTTATTAACAAATGTGGGATTCCTTTTTATCATAATAATCTGGTGGGGTCTCTGAGTCAGCATGATACTTTAAAATGTTGTAAAGAGCAAGAAACAAACACTGACACTGTTTGAAATGTGTTGCCTTTTTTTTTCTTGTTGTAGTAAATAATAAGGAAAGGCTCAAAATATCCTCTTACTGAAATTCACAGACAAGCTAATTGTATTAATTATCAAATATACCAGAAAACTTAACCATTATTCTTTTATGGAGAAAAAAAAAATTACAAAATTCATTTAAGATGATTGAAGAAGTACATGCTGAGGTGTATTAAAACTGTCTGCTTGCTTACGTGGGGCTCTGGTGTCTTACATTAACACATATGCTCTCGGCATATTTTTTTATTTTCCTTCGTTCTGTTCTTGTTTAATGTGTTCTTTTATCCAGAGAGACTTTTTCTGCGCATTTCAATTTCAGTGCAAACATCTTGGTGTCTTAAACTGCTTTGAAATGCATGTTTTCAAGCTTTCGGATTTTAATGTGGTTCAAAATTAAAATACAAGCGTGATGACGGTGCAAAAAGTAGCTTGCAAGTTTTAGCTACAAGAAATACATGGAGTTTTGTGTTTCTTTGAATGGGAAGGGTTATGGTTTTGTGTGCAGCTTTGTAGCCTGCATGAAGCATAACTGGAAATGAGAATGTGTGGTGTGAAAAGTGTTGTTAATGCACTTCTCTGAAGTGGGTAAGTAAGCCCTTCAATTGCGTGGATTCCTCCGAGGAAGAATATTGAAGAGAACGTCATGCCAAGGTGATCTCTGGTCTACTGGGAACGGGATTTACCGTGCGTAAACCAGGAATTTGCCTTTTTGATTTTCAGTAGAGTGCCTGTATATTTTCATGTGTTGTGGAAATGCATTTCCAGGAGCTTTTTGCTTTAGGAAATAAATTTTATCAAATGGTTATTTTTAGCACAGTGGCACTTTAATCAGCGTGTTTCTCCTACAGCTGTAAGCATGTTTAATTTTGTGAAAAGGGGGGTATGTAAATATTCTGTGTGAACTGGGGATCTAATTGAGGGTGATAATTTTGTTTTTAAGCCATTGAATGTTTCCCACCCTTGTACTTAGGGAGGATTTTCTTGTATTTTGATTCAGCTTTCGAACTCTTATATTTTTGTCCATTTCTATATTCTGAAAATTTTTCTGCAGTGGATTGTTAATTCAGAAGTTAACTAATTGCTTTGTAATGTATTTATTCTGGTTTATTACATTGTCTGTGATAAAAACTAATTTGCCTGTATGCTTATCAAAGATATGCAGTAAATAAAATAAATATTTGGTCTGTAGACTGTATCTTGTAAGTAAGCAAAATGTTGCAATTTTGTTTTGTAATTTCAGGCAATTTCTTGTATGCTAATATAGGATTGTGATAATATAACTCCTGCCTGTGCTGGTGGGGATCATGTTGTTGACATAACTTCACAGAATACCCATTACTCATAGCCAGAGATTCTTCACTGTGCTATAACTCTTAATGAAGTTAATTTATGGGGTTCCTCTATCTCAGGTTAGTGGTGGTTACTGCTTTGTTACTGAAATTGCTGCTCTCAACCGTCTTCCCAGTCTGAGCTACAAAAAGCAGAAGGTGAAAAGGCCACTGAGGTCTGAACCTCAGTCCCAGGTCTGTGAGGTTGGACACTGGTGAGACCTTGAACTCTGGGGAGCTGAAGTTGGGAAGGGTGTTTCTGAATGCAGGCCCCTAAGAAACTTGCAGTTTTCTGACTGAATATGAATCTGAAAAGCATGTTGTTTTAAGCCAAATTCCTCCATCTTTGAAGTATGGATATGGAGAGGGCTAGGATATGTACTAGCAAGATGTATTTGGAGGAAGCTCCGGTGCCTGCAAGGAGAGAGCTGTGCTGTGGCCCGTAAGGACATAAATTTCCTCCTACGTTGATGACCAGAAATAGAAATCCCGCTGAGTCCGGTGAAAATATACAGGATTAAAGCATTCAGGTATAATCTGCAAAAGATATTTGCTTCTCAGGCACCGTGATATCATTAGACCACTGAAGGCTAGCTGATTGTGCTGCCCGAGGGCAGCTCTCTGGGTGCTTTGGTGGGTGAGCAGGCCCACGGAAACGTGGACCGCGGTCTCTTCAGCTTCAATCCAAAGTTGTTTCTCTGAAGCACTTTCTGTTAGTTTTTAGCAGTTGATGCCACATCCAGCAGCTCGTTTTCCCATCTCCTCTTTGCGGTGACTGGCTTGCTTGTTTTGGCCCTGGAGGAGCCTCTTGGAGCCACCTGTGGGAGCGAGGTGGCCAAGGTTTGCTCATCAAGTATTCAGCAGTGTGGGAGAGTTTTACTGGGTTTGAATATAGCATGATACCACCAGCCAACGTTTACACACTTCACCCAAACCAGTTTGGGCAGAACTGAACGTGGGGTGTTGCAGCCTTATTTCATCTTGAGCTGTGCTTTGTTTTCCATACTGACATCTTGGTCTTCCCTGTAACCTCTCCTATTCGAGTCAGGGTTTCCTACTGTAGAGTTTTAGTTGGTGTCTAACATGAGGATTCCAAATCCAGGTACTTGGAGGGTTGTTTGGTGCAACACAATACAATATCCTGATCTAGATGTCTAGAGAGAAGATAACAATTATGGGATAACTAGGAATGTTAATATAATTCTGTATGAAGCCACTAAGTTTGCACTTACGTAGCCACATGAAAAGAAAATGTAGCTCTTTATGATAGACCGTTACAGTGTTCAGTTAGCAGATCTGTCCGCAGGCTATGAAATCACCTACTTCTTACTTCTTACTACTAAAAATGGAAAGTTACTACAGGGAAATAGGAAGGTGGTATTTGTTTTTGAACACGTACTTTTTTGTAAACCTGCTTTGTAACTGATGGATTTCTACAACTTTTGAAAGCACTGGGAAATGCTAAACACTTGCGGTAACACCGTTTCATGAAATCATATAGTGACTTGGATTGGAAAGGACCTCCGCAGGTCTCCTTGGTCAGCCTTCTACTCAAGACAAGGCTGACTTCAGACTTGGATCAGGTTGCTCAGTAGGGCCTTGCTTGGTCAAGCTGTCTGGTGTCTGAGGATGGAGATTATGCAGTCTCTCTGGGCAACCTGCTGTACCTGTTCCTGCTCAACCACACCCTCCCATCCAGTAGGAATTTCCCTTGTTGCAACTTGTGGCTGTTGCCTCTTGAGTTTTCACCATACGCCTCAGGGCTCCATCTCTTCTGTAATTCCTCAGTGGGAATCCAACTATTCAAGAGCTTCTGCTTGCTATCTGTGCTGCCCTGAACAGTTTTAATTTGATTACTTATATTCCAGAAGGCATGGGTCATAGAATATCTGCTCTGATGAGGGTTGTCTAAGATCAATTAATTTGAATACGGTTCTGGAAAGAGCTGTTAAGAAATAAGATGTACTAATCTGTAATGTTTTATGATTCACTGATGCAATCAATGCAAATTAGTAACATTTTATATATTTTAAACCTGTAAGTGCACATTTCTGCACAGAACTGCATGAATATGCAAGACTGGTCTTGTTCTTCTTGTGAAATCCAAATGCAGCAAAGTGGAAAGGAATAATTGATGGGTTTAATAAGTAGGCCTGTCACTGTCCATGATGAATAATCCTATGTACAGAGGAGAGAGAAGTGATGAGTATTCCCCTACCCAAAGTAGATCCAACGATGACTACTGCATTTTCTTAAATTGCTAGTCAGACCCTTAATGACTTAGCAGGATTCTGCTCTATCTTAGAAAATGAGCAAACTTTGATGGCACTAAAGATAAAGTATTACTTCAATTGTATGGAATAATCTAATTATAACTCTGCTACCCAAAGAATTTGGGAGACGCCTTTGGCAGGAACTCTGTTCTGAAGTAAATATTATTTAAAAATACCTGAGCTTATTATCAAAATGGATGCCAGCACAGCTTTGCCTTTGATAAAAAAGACATTATAGTCATAATGTTTGTGGGTGCTTGTGTTTTTCTAATAGTTGGAGGCTTTTCCTGGCTTTCTTAAGGACACAGATTTCTCACTGTCTCTAATTTGGGGGTATGTGCTTGAAGGAGTTGGTTTGGGTCTTGGAGAGAACAGTGGGCTTGCTAACTACTTCTTGTTGGTTATTCCAGCAGAGAGGAAGGAGATATAATCTGTTCCTGAAGCAACGTCTCAGGGTAAAACAGTGATGAATGATATTGCAAGTGGCTTGGATGGCTGCAGTAATAACATGCTTCACTGTGTGGTGCCTGTTGTTAACTGGGAGCAAGGTTCACGGTTACAAAGTTCTTTGAGAATATTTTTCACGTGCATCCTTGCATGGCTTAAGAGAGAGAAAACAGAGACATATCCCTCTGAATTATTCTTTTTTGTTCCTACTCTAACAAAAGGAAAACCTAATCCAGTCCTACAAAAAACCAATTTTGCTGGAGGGTGTGGTTAAAAAAAACACCAACAACCTCCCTTAGCATAGAGTTAAATTTAGACCAGAGTATTGGCTTCTTTAAACAGTACTTCGCTGTATGAACCTCTTGTCCTGTAAAAAATATTGGGAGAGCTACCAATTGATACGATAATCAATAATATTACCTACTATTATGTTAAATTTCCTGGAAGAGTGAAGTAATAGTCTTTATTTGCTTAACATTGATTGTTGTAGCCTAATCAGTGAAAAAGATGAATGTTTTTATGATGACATTCTGGCATTCTGATAAATGAAAATATGACCTTTAATAGATCAATTAGAGTACTAATCACCCTGTTGCATTGATACATTTTATTAGATTTTTTTTCCCCCCCAAGAAAGTAAATACTAAATTTTGAAATGTAACCCCTGTATCATTTGTGTGTGTTTTCATATGTAGTCATTGCTGGGACATATTTCTTTGTGGTGGTTGGTTTAGTGAGTTGTGTTATGGAGAAGAAAATGCATGGAACTTACTTTTTGCTGCCTGCTTCAAATCAGTAAACTGTGCCCTAGCTGGCTTCTGCGTAGAGTGGCGTTTGACTGCGGAAAAAAAATAACCATGATGTCAAATAACACTTGTCATGATACTTTATGACACGCTGTAAAGACTGTGAAAGAATAAATGGTAGCATTGTTCACAGGTATTGCTACACTAACATGTATTTATTCTTCATGTACCAGTTATTTACGTGTAGTGTTCACATATATAAACAGTTGATTTGGAAATTATTTTAACTGGATATAGCCCTTGTTAAAACTTGCACAAGTATATCTTCAGCTATGAAGGAACTCAAGAAATGAGGCAATTTGGGAAACTTCTTTGTCTTCTATTATATTTTAGAGCGACAGCAATACTTCGGTTTTTTTAATCATATGCCTATATCTTCCACAGATTGATAAAAGACATCAAAGCAAAGATTCTATTTTCTTCCGGGACGGTGTCAGGAGAATTGATTTTGTTCTCTCCTATGTGGATGATCTTAGTAAGGAATGGGAAAAAAAGTTGGTAAGTTTATCTTTTTGAGGTCCTCTTAATTCTTACCTATCATAACCTGAATATCAATTACTAAGCCTTTCAAATCACTTCACTCAGTTGGAATGGGACTTAGCTAAAAATTTTACAGCTGTGTAAAAAGCCATTCCAGGTACTGAAATTTCTGTGTAATTTACTGTTGTGCATTAGGACCCAATTTTATTAGATTTTTGGGGCTTTATTTACTGAGTTTATCCTCTCCTTTACTTAGACTCGTCAATATATTATACAGTCAGTGCAAAGTAATCCAAATGATTTTGCTTTCTTCATTAAACAGTCTTCTAGTTAGCTGTGTCTTTGGTGAAATTATGTTTACAAATACTGTTAAATGAAGGAGGTTTCTTCTAAATAAGCAAAGCATTACCCAAATGAGATGTAGTAATAACTATTTTTTCCCCTGTCCTTTGACTCAGTTAGAGCAGAACTAGATTTTTAGGTCCGAGAATCCATGCAATTTTCCTCTTAAGACTTTTAAGACCTCTTTTTTTTGTATACTCTGAGTACAGCAAACACAGTGTGTCCTCTTTGAGCTTTTCCTTGTCCTTGACTTGCGCTCTACACATGTGTATTCATTCTTCTAGAAGAATATTTAAAGTGACTTTGATAAGAGACCTCCTATGTAACAGAGCCCAAAGTACAGGTTTTCTCTATAATGCCGGTCAGTGATCATCCCTGCACTCCCCAGTGAGACCCAGTTGCTTAAGTGGTAACAGTAGGTCAGGCAGAATCAGTAAAAGACATGTATTTGGGCCTTGCTCACACTGATGCTTGAGTTCTAACGTGGCTAATATGTAAATTCAAGCTATTTAAATAATTCTATAGTAATCCTAGATGCAGTCAAGACAATAAACTTTATTTGAAGCATAATATTTTTAAAAAGTAATAACTGCAGGAGTTTTAATTATTTTGTTTCCTCTTTATTCGCTGCATTCTTTCTGAGCCAGCAGAGGTTACATTTACAAACTAGTCTCTGCAATATATATCTCCAAAGTTTGTTCTTAAAAAAAAAAAAAAAAAAAAAAAGACAAGGAAAATTCCTTTCTGCTCCCCTTTAAGAATAACAAGTTTCTGTATACATGGACTAAACCCAACTGTAGTCAGGCTGAAGCCAGCAAGTCAGGTTTGGTGTTAGGGATGGAGAAATAAAAGAATCAGGCTTTCATTCTTCTCACAGAAACAGAAAAGAAAAAAAATAGTTCTTGTTCATTTCCATATAGTAAGATCTTATAACGATCTACATATAAGTAAGATCTTAAAAAAAATAAATGTTTTCCATGTTAAGGTATTTAAAATGCCATGTGTGTCCTTGTCCAAGGCACTCCTTCCTTCTCCATTCACACTTGTCTATCACAGGGATTAATTGCTTCCTGCCATCTAAAGAAAATATTTTTACAGTACTGCTTTATGTCTGTACACTCTGGAATACTTTCTGATCCTTGTGAATTAAATGTAAATTGTCTGCTAAAATGGAACAATTGATGAAGTGTAATACAGCTGAAGAAGACCGCACGTTTTGCTTAATCTTATTTCATGTTCCTCCTCCATCTTCTTCTGATTACTTTTCTGTATCATTCCTTTTCCTGTTTGCCATAAAGAGAAGGTTGCTTGATGTGTGTCAGATTCAGTTCTGGTAGTCATTACAGAATTGATTATACTTGCTGAATTAAAGACAAACTATGAATAAGAACAGCTTCAGAAAGTTCCTGTAATTGGGGGCAGATCCAATTAGCCTTGTGGCCAGGCATTTCAGAAAACAAAACTATAACACTGTAGTTGTAATACAGTGAACTGAAGGATATAGTAGGCTAACGTGGGCCAAATTGGGCCAATATACCCACTTTAATATGTCGTTTTTGCATTGCCAGTAGAGAACTGTGTTTGCCAAGGTGTTACTGAAAATTTTATTTTTCCTGCAGTTCTGTATGAGGTGGTTAATGCAATGATCAGACTGACACTCAAGGGATGCATTCATTCGACAATAGGTTCAAATGTATTCTTGCAGAGATAAGTTATCGCATAAGATTACTTTACTTTATATGATGCTAACAAAAAAAGACAACTTGCATGCAGTAAATATTTAAGATATTGCACTTTTATACATTTATTACATTAACACTCTCTTCCTAAAAATAAAATTCAATTTATCTCAAGATGAAGTATCTGGAGTCTCTTAACAGCTCTCAGTTAACCGCACACAAGTGTGATTGTATACTAGAGGTTAATCAATTTGTCACATGACATGCTGTAGAATATTTGGTTTATTCTAAATGCTGATTTTGGGAAGGCAGAACAGCATTTTGTATCAATATCTTCATTGCTGGTTTTCTCAGCATGTCTTTAGAGAACCTTCACAATTACTGACAGGACTTGATTTATTTTAGCTCCATAAACTGACTGACATATAAAAGCCGTTATTAAGGTTTTTCTTCAAGTACTTTAAAATTTCCCTGTTTTATCCAACTTAGTACCTACGTTACGCAACCAGAATGTAACTGAGGGGCAAAAGGCCAGATAGAACCATAACCAAATTGGATGCTTCCCTTGCTTAATGATGTTTTAACACATAAATCAATAATACCACTATAATGTAGCTGATGGAGCTATTCCTCTTGAATTGCAACAGGCTAATGTGCTACTAAGACAGATGAAATCCATTTTCCTCGTCTTACATACATAATTGTATTATTCAGATTCTTTACCAGATGTCAGAAGTGTTCAAATGATGTTATGACTAATATGTGTAAAAACAACTTAATTGATTTTTCACTACTTTTTTCTACAGTCTAGAAATTGTTCACATCTCTTGTAGGAAAGTATGCAAATTGTGGCACAAGTGGATGATTTCTGTGGTTATGGATTAAACAGTTCTCTTTTCATATATATTCACAGTCATACATGCTGATTTCATTTCTGCTAATATGAAGCAAAAGCAACTCCACTGAAGATAGCAAAATGTAATTCTCAGTTTAAAAGCAGAAGAGCAAAATATTAGGTTGCTCTAGAGGGTGAACGTGGGACTCAGCCTAGATGATGGTGGTAGAATGTAAATGAGCACAACATGTTTCATAAGCAGAGAAAGCCTAAGTAAACTGAGAAATCATTTTTGAATCATTTAGGTGAGCATTCACTTGTTCAAGCTTAATAGGCAAATAAAAACTGGGTATGAGATACTTTGTTAGCATATCTCTAAGAGACTTCTTTAAACATTTGTCACAAAAATTACGGAGTAATGCAGACTAAGAGTTCTTTCTCCCTTGCTCTGGTGTTCAAGAGTTGAGTAATACGTACTCTTGCGGAGTGCTCAATATGAGGGACACCTCCAAACTGCAGCAGAGGGGAACAGTGTAACGCTACAAAGCATGGATGGGGAACCTTACCTCCTCGATCAAGCAAGCAAAACCTATTTCGCTAGCTGACCTGCCATGTAGGCACAATTCAATTATTTGGTATGTCTTAGCATTAAAAAGTGCTACTGTGACTTCAGTAGCCTAGTGGATGATCTTTATAATTCTTTGCTCTTCAGTCATTCTAATGAAAATAGGAAAGAGTGTTTTTCTTGCGCTACAGAAGCAGAAGGTGAATTCCTTTCCCCAGCTCTCCAGCACCAGCTGTCTTAGAGAGCCATGAGTATGACCTTTATTTAGTTTTCCATTGCACAGGAAGCAAAAAGATAGGTCCCTGCCACCAGAATGTAATGAAATGGCAGACAGGTTGAGCTGCTGCAGACTTCATTTTCTGCAATCTATTCATGCTACTTTAGTCTTTGCATTCAGTAATTCGGTGCCCAATGCATTTTAGTAGAAGGAAAATAGATTTGCTTGTCTGCCTGGAGGTCTTTGAGAAAAATTTGACTCCACTGAGATCTATGAAAAAGAAAGTTGCTTCTCAGAGGAGCCCTTTGTTAGAGCTTATCATCTAGAATTTCCCAACGTTTGGTTTAAATTTGTTTAAATTCTGTAAGTAACAGAGGTTAGTGTAAAGAAAGTATGCATTTCCATCACTGACAGCAGTCTGTCTTGAGCAGACTGACTCAGTGTTATAGCATTATTTAAAACACACATGGTTACATGGAAATTCCCATATGGTACTCTGCTGTCACCATGACCCACTGTGCTGCTTGTGAACCCAGGGTCCCAAAGGGCAGAAATTTTAACAGAAAGTCGTCACATCTGATGTTTCTGCATTCAAAGCAAGAGCACTTGTGCTATTCCTTTAGAGAAACAGAATTTCTTTACTGCAGAGACACCTTATTCACTTTCTCGTTTTTTCCTCTCCCTCCCTCTGTCTCATTTTTACTTAAAAAAAAAAGTCTTCCAAGGCAACCGGGAAGGCTAATGGCATCCTACACCAACATTCCAAACAACAGCTTTCAGTGATCTTGTTTGAGCCCACAAGAGACCAAAAAGTTTATGAATATGATCACTGGCTATAGATTTGGAGCCTGTAATTACAACAAGAAGCCTGTAAAGTCTAGTGGGATTCAGTCTGTACATACCCCTTGTTCTTTAGGAAGATGCCTTCACTGATACTGTAAAAGGGGGTTTCAAGTCTAGGATTTCTCAAGCAGCCACAAAAGAAGCAATTGATGACAGATGGCCATGAACAACGTACTGAGATCTTCAGTAAGAACAAGCAGGACACGACACTGTGAAGTATCTGCACGCTGAAGTTACTGATGCGGGAGGAGGGGTCTTGGTTCTTGGAGAAAACTGATTCAGTAACTCCTTATGCTTAGGCCAAAAGTACACTGAGAAAACGGCAATGTGGAAATCTTCATGCCACCTAACGAAAATTATTTTGAAAATACAAAAAGGTAAAATCTGAGGCATTTTTCCAAGACTTTGAGGCTGTCATTAAGGGAAACACAAGTTCAGAATGTATCTGTACAGCCCTATACTACCTAGCTATAAACGCAGGAGCTATGACACTTAGGAAACGGCATATATAAATAATGACATAAAGAATTTAACACAAGGCCAATGCCAGGCCACACAATTTTACATCTTTCATTGCAGGCAGGTACAAACACTTTTAAGTATATTTATCTATAGGTACATATATATTTCTATTGGCATAGCGAGCTTATCAGGCGCCATGATGTCTGAGAGTGCCATAGTCTCACAGATAATGCTTGCCTACTGAGAGAATTTCCAGAATGCTATAGTAAAACCATTGTGATTTCATAAGGTATTGATGAAAATTAGAAGTAATGTCTGGTTTGATTTAATATTTTTTTCTTTAAATTAAACAGAAGTTTATTTTAAAGGTGTTCTACAAGAGCCTGAGTTTCTTGATACCTTATGTCTAAGTACAGCACTAGCTGTTCTAGTGAAGGGTATTAGGCTTTCACAGACTACAGTGATGAGAAAATCCTGGATGCAGAAGTAGAGTGTGGTCAAGGGACTAGAATTACTTTGTGAATGTCTGAAGACAGAAATAGTCGGTTGGAACTTATATATTTTCCAAATCTTTTTGTATATTTCTGCATTTAAACCTCATCATTTTGGATTTTAAAAGTTTCAGATGTCCTCCTCAATGTCCTTGGGTGTTAATAATATGTGTATTGATTTATAGCTTTTAATTTTTTAGAACTACACTGAATGAATTTGCAACTAGTCAATAATTTTTTAAGCAACCCAACCTATGTTTATTAGCATTTACTACAAAATTGCATTTGTGTTCAAAGAAAGTTGTTTGTGGGGTGTTAGGGGGGGAATTATTTATCCACCAAGGAAACAAAGGAAGGTTCTTTTTTTGTTGTCCATGTTCAAGCACAGCAAAGACAGTCACCATGAACACTGTAAAAACAAAGAAGCACTTAGCAGATTCTAGAAGTCGTGTAATACCCGTGTATGACTTGCCACTGGCAAAGGGTGTGCACCTTTCCCAGACTTCAGTGTTAGTTACAAGGTCACAGCACATCTGAATATCAAATTCAGAAGAACAAAACAAAAAATAATCTCTACTTCTTGAGTGAATTTCCATCCCCCCTGGACTAGTGTTCCAGTAAATTACTTGCTTTTGTCATTTTTAGTAGTTAGTGCTGAAACTCTGTCATGTAAGTGCCTTGGCACTGACTTCATAAGCCAACCCTCACTGTTGCTTAACCTCAGGATAAGCACCATTTTTTTTGTAGCACAGGAGATCTAATGGCAAATACCACAGTTCTAGGACTAGTGGTGGCCCTCTGAATGGCATCTGTTGACCTTGGGTGTTTGCTTACCTCTTTGTTGGGGTAGAAATCTAAACGTCTAGTTCTGAGTCCAAGATTTGAGGACTGCAATTCACTATGATTATCCAAGGAGTTTGGAGATCAGTACTTGCAGATCTGCTACAATTTCACAGTGAGTGAGCCAGTAAGCAGGTAGCTTTACAGAAGTGTAGTCCATTCTGTTTACAGAGAAAACACATTGTAAAAAAATAAATAGCCTACACACCTGGTAATGAGTCATCTACAAAAGCCCCTGACCATCACTGTCCATAACAGGCTTCTCATAAGATTCTTAGCAATTTATATTTACCAAATTCCAATACAAAAGGTATTTTCTAATTTCTGATGGAACTGTAGGGACTGCTTTGATGAATGTTCCCACTTTAAGTATCAAAACAACTCAGTGCCTATGAAAAGTGAATTAAACGTGCTGATATGGAGGTTATTTCAGGCCTTGCGCTCATTTCTGGTACTTTTTTGACAAATTTTCCCTGTGCTCAGTGGGCACAAGTCAAATGTTTAGTAATTTTAAGATTTCACCAGTAGGTTGCAAGTATATGGTATGTCAGTCACTTTTCCAGAACAAAACTGAAGGTGGTCAGCTAGGAGGATGATGGAAAATCATGTCAGAAACATGGAGGAGATTTTCTTCCTGGCAGAAAAATTAACTATGTAAGACACCAAAGATGTTAAAGATGTAAGAATTAAAGAAGCACCTATTTCTCATAAATAGATCAAGATAGGCATTTTTTGGTAAACTTAGCAATATGGATTTTGATCAAATTTGCTACTTAAAAGTTTCTTTCCTGAAGACAGACCACATTTTTTCAGTGGATTTCTCTCTTTCCTCCCCATGGAAGCCTTGCACACTATGAATAATCACACATCAAAAGGTGCGTTATTTCTTCCTATCTTGCATATGGCTGAAACCGTCTGATAGTATCTATGGCTGTTCAGGTCAATTCACTGAACTTTCAAAGATAAAAATAATTCCCAAAGGAGAATGTCTAATTTGACAACGATTGGTATCACGATAACCAGACTCTTAGTGTAGTTCTATGACAGTAGTCGAAGTATGCGCTCTACAGAGCTTCAGGGAAGTATTTCAGTAACCCTGCTAAAGAATATCTTCATTCTGAGCACCTGTGCATCATCTGCCCCTAACACCGCTCTCACAGACACCACATATCCTCTGTCAGACCTGGCTATGTCTTCTGATTATCTGTCCTTCTCAATTCTTCCAGCCCTTTGAAAACAAATCTCAAGTTTCTGAATGCCACCGTATCAATATATTTTTGCCTACTGAGAGTAGCAGAAAGCAGTTGTTGCAGAATTTAAATGAGTCAAATGCAGGGACGTAGACCCTGGGAGAAGGCCATAAACTGCATTCACAATGCTTTGATTTGTTGATTTTATAGATTTTAAGACTGCTGTTGGACAGAGAATTAGTGAAAGGCTTACTGGCATGCAAAATTTCCAGAAACCGAAAGCCTACAATTCTGAATAGAAAAAGTGACAGACTTGATTACAGCTTAACTTAATATTTTCCTTCCAAGGAATAGGAAAACATCACTTTTCGGTACAGGTCTATAATTTTTCAAAGTTCTACCTAATGGGAGCCTACGGGAAAGATTCAGACTCTATTTATTTCAGCTATCTTTATTTGATTATTTGAAATACTCCTCTTTACCTTTATTCACAACCCCAATTTTATATTTTAACAGTAGCTTACAGAGCTCTTAATCTAGTATGGTTTACAACTTATATATGTTCATTTTTGTAACCTGGCTTATATGTGATGGAGTGGCTTGCAGGAACAGAGCATATACATCTGATTACAACCTCTACATTAAAAAGAGCACATAAACCAGGCTGCCTGGCATTCTTAGTTGAACACACCTTTTCTCTGTCTTTAGTACCTGATAACTGAAAGCTTTGAGGATCTAAAATGAACCAATGCATTAAATAAATAAAAAAAAAAAGCCAAAGCTGGCAGAACTAGAAAGGCAGGGAGGGAGAGAGGGAGGAAAGATATTATAAATCATTGAATTAAACAAGAATACAAGTAACTAATCTTAAGTCTCCTGGTGGTAATGTATTAGAAGATTGTGTTCTGGGGAAGATTAACACATCCAGTAAGAAACCTTAATTTCTTTTTCTAAAAATTATATGCAGGAACTTTCAAAACACAAAATTTGCACACAATGTAAAGCAGCCTTTTTAAAAACTGAATTATGATGAAGAATATTAGTTATCAGACAAGAAGGCAGTTACTGTTAAGAAACCTGTAATAAAAAAATGATTAGAATCATTTAGGTTGGAAAAGACCCTGAAGATCATCAAGTCCAGGCATTAACCTAACACTGCCATGGCCACCATTAAACCATGTCTCTAAGAACCACGTCTACGCGTCTTTTAAATATCTCCAGTGATGGCGACTCAATCACTTCCCTGGGCAGCCTGTTACAATGCTTGATAGCCCTTTCAGTGAATAAGTTTTTCTTAATATCCAATCAAAACTTCCCCCGGATCAACTTGAGGCCATCTCCTCTTTGTCCTATCACGTGTTACCTGGGAGGAAAGACCAACCCCCACCTGGCTGCAACCTCCTTTCAGGTAGTTGGAGAGAGCGACAAGGTCTCTGCTCAGCCTCCTTCTCTCCTGGCTGAACAACCCCAGCTCCCTGCACTTATTATGGGCAGGAGAGGAGAGTTCCTGGAAGCAATCTACATACCTTATACTTCAAAAGTGACAAATTACCAAAGCTAGGAAAAATTATGAGTGAGGTATGGAATAAAAACAAGCACAGAGTACTGCAAAGAAAAAACACATTTTTAAATAAATTTTTATTAGATAAAGGAAAAAAGATTCAGTGACAGAACAGACTTGGCTAAAAGTTCACCTTAACTCAGTAGCAAAGGGAAGGGAAAGAAAATGCAGCATATAGAAAAAATGAAAAAGCTAGTCATGAGTCACAGCAATTCAAAGGTAGGGACTACAGAAAATGTCAGAAGGTTTAAACACCAATGGCACCTAAGGACAAGGTGACTCTAAAACCACAGATATTTTAAACTACATCGGAATATATTAGCAGTGTTATGGGCCCTACGTGATTTCACGCAGATGGTAAAACATGAGGATGAAGAAATTATGAAGCAGACATACCAGATGCTGTTATCTGGTATACGTCTGAAGAGAACACAGAGAGATGCTGTCACATGAGCATGATTAAAATACTTTTTAATCCATTAGTAACTACAGATAATTGTGAATAATACTGAGCAGGAATTAAAACAAGCCTGATAACTTTCAGCCAAAAATTCCGAGGAGGTCTTGTTCTGTTTGATGTGAAATTTTAATAAATCATGAACTCCAAGAGAAATACCAGAAGACTGGAACAGTGCTGCTCTTGTGCTACTATCAGCTGTAGTTTAATTAATTAAATGCTGCCAGCAGTCAGCACAAGTAAACACCTGGACAAATTTTCAAACACATTTGCCTGAATGTTACTGAATGCTTTATGATAAACTAAGAACAGGATGAGAAGTGATATAATCAGGCTTCCCGTTCCAGCTCTGCCACAGACATGGTGTGATCAGTGGAAATGGATTCATTATTCTCTTGCCTTTCAGATAGGGGCGGTGGAGCACAATGAGTAAAACCAGTCCATCCAAACAGGCTTTTGTGGGAGGCAATGCATTAATTTTAGTGAAGTTTAGACTACATGATAAAAGATAATATAAAAATGCAAAACTTTATTTTATTTGCCAGGAGCAGAAACATGTATTTTTTTCCAAAACATCTTTTAATCCAATATGTTTCTAAGTCCCTCTTTGAACCTGCAGTTATTTAATGTTTTTTTATCAGCACTGTAAAATGCTTGAACCTGACAGAATTTGAAGACTGCTGTTAGGGCTCATTGCTGCAACAGTGTGGTTAATTTCTCCATAGATATTGAAATATTTACGTAACATTAATTCTATTTAGTAGTTTTAATACTAAAAATATAGGATTTCTTTCCTCATACAACAGGTCTGTGGGCTTGTAGTTAAACGTGCATTAGCTTCGTTATTCCTGCACCCCATAAGCCTTTACAAAACACAGTATTAGTAAATCTTAACAGCAGCACACGTGTGTGGGGTAACTGAGGAGAATTTTCCTATGGGGTCAAACCTTTAGGATTTAAGAGAGGAGTCTTTGTCTTATCCTTCCGCTCACAAGAATGATAATCTGAAAATTCCTTTGCCTCCTTGTTTGCTCATCTTCCTTATCATCTTTTTTATTTCTTTCATGAGATAAGGTACACCAGCAGTTTTGTTTCACTCTCATAATTTTTTGTTTGTTTGCTGTGTTAGGATAGTGGGTAACTTCACATTACAAAAATGAGACTAGCCTACCATGCAATTAAATTAGCAAAAATTGCCTATGATAAGTCTCAGGCATCTGTTAGAAAGAAACCTGAGCTGCTGCTGCTGGTTATTTTCAAAGTATTCCTACTGCAAGGACCAGTTTTGCCTTTTGAGAATTAGGCTGGTTTGTGATTTTTATCCAATTAATTGTTGACTTTCTAAGTACTACTTTAATTGGTATCCTTTAATCCAGGAATCTCTGTTGAAGGGTAAGAGTATATTAAATAATGTGTACTTGGAAGGTGGTTGAATCTGGGATATTTTTCACTGCACCAGCATTTGGGGTCATTGAACCTGTCAAACTTGTTTGGGCCCGTAAAAAAGTTTCTCTGAGTCTATTCCTTTTAAGGAGTGCAGCTACTGTGATTTACTGAGCAATGACACACACAAAGTACACAGAGTGCCAAAGAAAATAAACAAGTCAGCTGGAGTGAAACTTAATCACCGTGTAAAATAACAAAACAAATAGAAACTAAACCACCCACCCTAAAGAGAAAGCCACACATGAATGTTAGCGCAAAATTTTGTTTATTTTAATCTCCCAATTTTGAAATATGCCCAATATTTAGAGTCTGTTTCTCTTTCAATCTCTGCATCCTACATGGCTGTTTACTCCTAAGAAAAGTGGATATAAACCACTACCAAATAAAAAATCTGTGTCCATTTTTCACAGGTTAAAATGACCATGCTCTGTGAAGGCCCAGAAAAAAACTAGATTTCTCATTTTTTCAGTACTGCTTGAGTGAATGACAGCAGGATACCCAATGGTCTTCTACCACTGTTCTCTCTCATGGTAGGTAAGAACATATTCTTAGAAATAGCTAAGAAAAAGCATGTATGCAATTAAGGAGTAAAACTGAAATATTATTGGTATCAAATATTCTGCCTTTAAGTTCCCTCACCATACCAAAAAGCCACTGTAAGCCATCAGAAAACCCCCACTTTAAAACAGCAAAACTGATGTCACTTCCCTCATTGAACCTACAATGATACATTTTTTGCTCGTTTTTTCTAAAGTGTGATCTGCCCCACTTCTATACCCATCACCTTTTTTATTCAACCAGCTCAGCTACTTCCATGTAAAGCACGTAACAAAATACAAGGTTATGAAACATCTAAAGGTTCCTTCTACTGTAGCTGTTCTCCAGGTCCCTACCTCTACACAAACCCACAATATCCCCTCTCTTCTTAGTTTTCACAGAGCACTGTCTCTTGGTCTTTTAATTGGTACCCTCCTGATTTGAAGACAGTTTGAAGATGATGCTCACTCTTACAGAAGCATAACAACAACGAAAACCTCATCAGCAGAAAAGAGCCGCATATGATTTTGTGTGCCCATGAAGAATAACAATGCGCAGGCAGAAGAAAGAGGAAAGTACCTGTAGCTGGTTTACGCTTTTGTTACAAGATACTCACTGAAAACGACTTCCGACTGTCCTCCAGGAGGTCAAAAAAAACTACCACCCCACTCAAGAAAAATGACTGATTTAAAGCTTTTCCCAACTGTTTGTGAGCAGAGCTTTTTCAGCTACTTTTCATGTAAGTAATATGGGCAATCAGACATTTGAATTCTAAGCATTTTTACATCGCAACAGATCTTTTAAAATCTCAAACCTGCCCTTATCAAAACATGCGCTTTTGGCTGGGGGCAGAATTTTCACCACCGATGGTTATTTATATTGTAATCAGCTTTCAAGAAAAGCTGTATACTGACACCAACCTTTTATGTAGCCCTCAGTTTTTGGCAGCCTTCTCAAGAGTGTTAGGACTTCATATGCCTGCGTCTGTGGGAGCGGGCACGTCTGGTTAACTGTGGATCAGCCAGAGGAGTTAAAGGGAAATGTGCTGGACGCTAATAACTGATCTAGAAAATGCCACCAGGTCTTACTATACTGCACAGCCTCTTGGAGTATGACTTTTGATAAAACCTGGAGGCTGCTGCAGACGGAGATGGCTGCCAGGTACTTTGAGCAGTTGTATTTCCCTTCAGCTGCACCGCAAGAGATGCAACAGCATTTCAGATAAACAAAGTCCTCAGGAACTTGTGAGAAAATATTGATAGCCTTGTAATCTGCACGATTCTATTGCTCAGCTACAGGATAATCAAACCGTAACCAGTGTGAGTTTATTCAGGACAGCAACAAGTTAGCTGGAAAGACAGCACTTGTGATTGGAAGAAAGCTTAAGCAAATCATGTAAATGTTAGTTCCAGGCATAAATTGCCCAAAGGATTTCCTACATTATACTAACTTGTTCCTAGATGAAGAAATAGGTGAAATACAGTGTAATATGTAATATTTAGGGAACTCCACAGTCACTGAGAAATTGTTTAGAACTTGACTGCATTATGGCACAACCCTCCGTCATCTAGAAGCCTAACCCTGCTCCCGTAAGAGCTGGGAATCTGTGTAGCTTCCCCTTACCTCTCCTTTCCCTTGGCTGTGGCATTATGACATTGTTGTTGTTGTCACTGTTGTTAAAGAATCACTGATGAGGGAATTGGGACTCTCCTCCATTAAGAAAAGACTTTTTATTGACGCTTCTTACATGAACTGATATACTTCTGTGGAACCATGGAGGAAAAACTCATATAGTACAATCCTAAAAACTCTTCTGTAGGTATTTATTTTTTGTTTTTCAATAATGCTAATAAAGGTAAGAGATATACAGTAAGAATTAATTTGGTCTTTGAATTTTTGCCTTGGAGAGACAATCCTAATGTGGGAACAGAGATATGATATGAATTTTCAAAGTTGTTAGCGTAGTGGGAATTATGCTGCTGTGCACATCTTTCTGTAGCTCACCAAAAAACCCTGATTCTGAAACTTATCTCAAACTGTATGTAATGGTCATCAAGTACTATTAGACAAGGCAAATATTTACTTGTACTAGCAATGAATAACACTGTTCAGAGAATAGCCATATTTGAATGAAACTCCAGGATCAGCAAACTCAGAGGATCCTGACTCCTTTAAAACCTGCCTGCATTCTTTCTTATGCCGGGAAGGTTTTCTAAAAAGTTACCACCACTAAAAAGTGCAAAAATATCTAGCTTTAAATGATGAAGCAACTGCTGTATAATTACTTATTCACATATTTAATTGGTAAAGGTGGAGACAATTGTTTTCCATTGACATAGAAATACTAAGCTTTGATTTAAAAAAAATATTTTACATTCACAGTATAAATACACACAACTGCCTATGGGGACGAAATCAAAAAATCAACAACTTAAGCTTGTTTAACTAAATATTTGCTTATCTTTCTATTTTCTAATGGTTTCACCTATCACTGTTGCACAAAATTTGAGTCAAAAGCTTGTTGCTTGTTATTAAACGCATTTAAAACTCTGTAAGTTCAAAAGTTCAAGTATCATTACAAGGTTTGTTTTATTTAGAATAAACCAGTAGAGAAAAAAAATGGTAGGATGATGACAAAGTAAAGAATCAAAGTCTAAGGAAACTTTGAACACATGCACAGAGAAAGCGAACTGAGACAAAAAACTTTGTTTAATTTTTAATGCATATATGGTGTTAATATAAATCTGAGGATTGACCTTTGATCTAATAAAGTTTTCTTTCCCCCTAATATCCCCCCCACCCCCAAAAAAAAAAAAAACAGGGGAAAAAAAAAACAGAAAAAAAGTTTTTCTACACCTGAAATAACCTTGAAAGGAGATTTTAAAATCATGTGGTTTTGCAGACCTTCAGTAGAGTTGCAAGGTCATAAATGACTGTTTGACTGTGACTCCACTGTTTGAAAACTTGTAAACGAGTCTCAGACTCTGGGACGTGGATTATGACGTAGCGTTACATTAGCAGGTGTGTCCTAAAACAGCTACGGAGACGATCCTGCCCGGCGAACAGAAGAGGCTGAATTGAAACAAATCCTGATGCCATGGGATCTGTAGCCTGAAGGCGTTCTCACCTTGGCCACCCTCAGCACAGAGCTGCAGTTATAATTTTAGCAAAAGTGACCACGTAGCTATTTCTCTTTGGCACTACAGCAGCCGAGCAGCTTGCTTGCAGTTCTGTGTCCTTGAAGGAGACGGTGATAATTGTTTTGTAATAAGTCAGTGTTTACTATATTAAGGAATAGCAAACATCCCTCTTGTTTTCTCTATTAAGGAAGAGGAAACACGCTGCTAATTGCTGCGTTACCTGTACTGCCACAGACCTTGAACTACTCGTAGCCGGCAGAAGCACAGCAACTGCTGCCTCACCATGAGATACGGTAGGGTCCCAGCACACGGGTAGGGCACCCGAAGCTGCCTCCTGTGAGGGCTTCGCAGCTGCTCCGGGGGATGCACCATCGGGATGCGGAAAGATTTTTCAAGACTACATTCCTTACAAAATGCAAGCCAGTAGGTTAAATGCTAGATTCGACTACGTAAGCAAGGAGTGCAATACAGCTAATTCCACAAAACAAAACAAAACAAAAACCAACCAAAAAAAAACCAACAAAACCCACAAAAAACCCACCTCCGAAATGAAAATGAGCCGACAGCCAAAGGCAGTGCACGTCCCCCTCCCTCTCCCAGCTTCCATCCCTGTTGCGAGGCAAAGGTGATAGGTGGGAAAAGGGACAGAAAGCCCCGGACACGGCACTTTACAATAGGGACCCCTCGGGTCGCCCCTCTGCCCTCGGGCGGCCTCAGAGGCAGCCCCCTCCGCCTGCACCCCCATCCGCGGGCAGCCCTCCCGGGGCAGCCCCCCGCACAGCCGAAGCTGCGTGATGACAGCTCGCCTTCCTCTTCGCCTCCCGCCTCCTAACTTTCGCCAAAAGGTGTGTTCCGTTTGGAATCTGGTTTATTTATTTATTTAGGGTTTTTTTTTTTTTTTTTTTTTTTTTTTTGGGGGGTTTGCGTGTTTCGACTTTTTGATGGTTTGGTGATTTTTTGGTTTTTTTTTTTTTTTAAGTTATTCTGGGGTTTTTTGCGTGCGTACGAGGTTTGTTTTGTTTTGTTTTGTTTCGTTTTTTAAGTTTTACCGGTTACCCCTCGCTGCCCCCGCCCCCCCCCCAACCCGGGAAGCAGCCGCAGCCCTCAGACTGTCC
>JAOXNO010000041.1:63183426-63199882 GCA_028565335.1 Limnodromus scolopaceus | reverse complement strand
AAAAATAATAAATTGAAGGAGTGGAGGAAAACCCTCTCTGGCTGTGTGGAAAAACATGGTACATCCATTTTAGGAAATCTCGACAGAAAGAATTTCTTAAAATTCAGTCCAGTTCTGGACTTGGAGCTCCATGACAGAGCATTACAGTAATACTTCTGTCCTGCTCATCTAATAAAGGAGGTGGCCTTTTTCCTTCAGCTACTAGTTGATTTTTGCAAAGGTTTAACCATTATTTCCAAGTCCTGTCTTTACTTTTATCATTGTTATGGCCACTTCTGTCCTGATCTTCCCACCCCCCCACCACTCTCCCCAACATATTCAAAATCATGTCTTATCTGCCCTTTTGAGGGGGGTCTGAATGGTTTTCCTCAGATGTGGGCACTTTCACACAGCTGATGAGAGTTCTGTGTGCTGCTTGATGTTAGAATGAGATGATGGATTTGTGAACTGTGCTGTGCTTGCTTGACTGTTTCAGGAGATGGAGCCTTATTTGCCTTTAACTAGCCAGGCTGTGCGGTTCTGCGTCTCAGGAACTACAGTGTTGTTCTGGGTGAGCATCTTTTGGAATCATCATTATAATATATATCAGAGTTGCTGATCATAACTAATTATGACATTAACACAGTCCAGTTTTAATCTCAACATTAACACATGCTTTTATTATTGTCCTGCTGATTTCCTGCTCTCATGCAAAATGCACTTCAGTTCAGACTAAAAAAAAAAAAAAGTCCTTGTAAATCTGTCATTAATTAGTAATTTGATTGGACATTTTAGTATAGGGATAATTTTTTTCTCTGCCTGTTAATAAACCATACTGAAAAAATTCATATTAAAGGAAAAAAAAAAAGATACTGTTCACTACAATGAAATATCTACAGAGTGAATCTCAGGTGGACAATATAATCTAACTTCTCCCTTCCATCTCCATTTTTATGAGTCTGTATCCTTCTGCACTATTTATTTTTTTTTATATTGGCATTAGGTTGTCTGGTTTTCTTGTGTAGACAAAACAGTTTTGTTAGGTTTAATGTGGCTAATATAACAAAGTGCTCTGCCTTTGTACTTTGCATTTGAGTGCTGCTGAACTCATACCCATAAAGAATAAAATTTTAAAAGTACAATGCATGATGTTTTACATCTTACTTCAAAAGCTGTATGTACATAGCTACACTGACCTATAAGTATATTTCACATCTCTGTCCTTTCCTTAGGTGTCTCTGATTATAGCCAGCATGATAGCTGTGATCGTGTATCGTCTTGCGGTGTATGCTGCCTTTGCCAGCCTGATGGAGAACACTCAATCTTTGGAGTCCATCAGTGGATTACTGACCCCTCAGCTGGCAACTTCAGTCACAGCCTCATGCCTGAATTTTGTCATCATCATGATACTGAATTTCTTTTATGAGAGAATAGCCATCTGGATTACTGATATGGGTAAGCAGTGTACTTGAAGACAAAACTTTCAAGGAGTTACCAAAGATAGAGACCATCTACAGGTGCTCTGTGGAGTTGTTCTCACCCCAGGCCCGGTGGGAGCACTAAGACACTGGTTGTAGCTTGCAGCAATGACTCAGTTCTATCCGTGGCCATACTGAAGGTTTTTCCCTCAATTGAATAGTTATCATAAGATGGTTTCTCTTAGTATAGCGTTTACTTACATTAAAACTAGTCTACAGAAACAGTCGTAGTTCTGAACATAATTAAAAAAATATCATGTGTTATAGTAGAGTCACTAAAGCAAGATCAAACTGTATTGATTTAGCAGTAATTCAATTAGAAATCCTGAAGATATATGTTTAAAAGTAGATCACAGCTTTCACAACCATCTTTACAAGAAAATGGACTAAATAATCTTGTCTCTTACTTTGGGAGGAAAAGGTAGGAGGCTGGGGGATGGGACAGGACAGTAGATGTTCCAGGGTTTCTTTTTCTTGGCCCTATTTCCCTTAGCTGGGGGTTTACAGGTTTGGAGTTAATATGGATTGAAGGAAATACTGAGCAGGTTGAGATGCTGGGTGCAAGATGTGTTATTGTGGCTGCAGCCACTGGTAGCTTTACCTGCAGTAGGCTCACACCAGAGCTGGAGGAGCTGGCAGGCGGGCCCAGAAAGATCTATTGGTTTTGTAGCAGATTTCATGTTTGACTCCTGCTTGCCTGTTGGAAATACCCTTCCCTAGAGCCCTTCTTATGTCTTTTTCTTTGTTTGACCTTAATGATTTAGATGTACAAGTCTTTGCAGGTGCTTTATAGAAAGAAATAATTGCAGAATATTCAGCTGGAGATGGAAGAGCTGAAAGCATTATGTATTTGTAGTTTGTACAGCTGTCATAAACACAGTTGGGTGATCTTTTTTTTTATGAGGTCTTACAAGTGGAATTAAGAATTGAAAGGTGTTTGTTGCAGAAACTTAATGGGGTGTTGAATTGGATTTATTTTGATTTATCGTGGACCATCTCTTGTCTCAGAGATCTGTAGTGTTTTTCTCACTTGGCCAAATTAGACCAAAGAAAGACAGAACAAGTAATAAGTAAAATTGCCCCTAGCAAAAAAAACAAAACAACAACAACAACCACCAAAAAACCCACCAAAACAGAAAGTCATCATTTTTTAATCTTTCTTTCTTGAAGGCCCTGAATCATAAGCACGAAGCCTTAGCAATGTTATTTTGCTGCTTGCAAGTGTGGAGGATTAATTTCTTAAGTGTCAGCACTACCTGTGGCTCTGGGTTACAGAGGCAAAATAAATCTGTTTATTTTTGTGGGACTGCTGCCCTCCTCTGGCGGCCGTGGCAGCTCCGCTTACCCAGGCTTAGAGACACAGTTGGGTCCAGGGTATGAAATACGTTGTCGGTTGTTGCCAGGAGTATCTGTTCTGACTCTTGTCACTCTTGAATTCCTTCGAAAGGTTAAGCCAGATTTTGTTCTTTCTGATTTTTGGTCTCTTTCCCCTACTTACTATAAGTCTCATATTCCAGAGGCACAGGGCCCATCCAGTTTCTGCTGATTTCAAGTTACACACATACAGCATATTGGAAAAATTAATACTGTAACATACTTCTCTACAGCAAAGGAAAAAAATAATTCTTTATCATATGCATTGCTAACAGTGAAGTTTTCATAGTCCAGGAGAGACTGCTAGTGTTAATGTTTGAGATTAATCTTGGATCTCCTAAAAATTGTTTAAGGATGGGTAAGTGGCAGTGGACAGTACAAAGAAGGGGAAATTGAAGCTTATAAACGTTTCAAGAATGAATTTCACTTGCCTGCCTACTGAGAACATTGCATTGTAAATGAAGGATAGGGTGTCTGAGAGCCAGAGGTCCATCTGCTGAACTGGTTGTAGGTGGTTTTCATTTTTCTTTATTTCTTTTTTTTTTTTCCCTTTGGGATGTAAGGGCACTGTGGGTGATGAGTATTTATGAATCTGTATCCTTTTAAAGGTAATAAAAGAAAATTAAAATTACTGTTTTCTGGTTTTACAGAGATTCCCAGAACTCATATGGAGTATGAGAACAGGCTCACAATGAAAATGTTTCTGTTCCAGTTTGTCAACTACTATTCATCCTGCTTCTATGTGGCCTTCTTTAAAGGAAAGTTTGTTGGTTACCCAGGTGCCTACACATACATGTTTAATCGCTGGCGAAATGAAGAGGTAGGACTTTCTTGATGAAGGTGGATTGAATAATAATGAACTAGTTTAAACTTTTATCCCCTCCAACCTGTGCAGTCATAAATTGCCAGGTGCGGGTTTGGTCTGGAGTGAGCTGGATCTCAGCTGCCTGTTCTGAGGCTGATGGAGGGGCTTCCAAGGACTCTTGCTGTTGCTAGTCAGGGAACCACCAGCAGTGAAAATCTGTAGCTCTCGGTCACAAGCGTGTAAAAATCAAAAAAGCTTTTCTTTGCCTCAGTTCTCCTAAAATACCAGTGGATCTCGCCGTAGGTCTTAAAAGTGATCCTCTAGGTTGAAGAAAGCTGGTATAAATGGAAATGGTCTCTGGCTTTTGGGTGTCTTCATAAGCTTTTTGAGGCACTACATTTTCAGAGGAACCATTTGATAGGAGGCATATGTAGAAACTTTTGCTTTTTTCCCTGATTTCATTGCTGATTATGCTGTTTGTACAGAGATGAAATGCAATATTTAATGTGAAGCATTGCTTGGGAGTCAATAGTGGAGGAAAAACTTAATGCAAAACACAGTGAAGTAATGGAGTGCACTTACTGATAGAGTATCTCCTAATACTGGTCTGGCTGTTAAGTTCTAAGTTTGGGTTGACGTGGTGCTGAGGGACATGGTTTAGTGGTGGTTTTGGCAGTGCTAGGTTAATGGTTGGATTTGATGACCTTAAAGGTCTTCCAACCTACACAGTTCTATGATTCTGTTGTTAAGAAGGCCTCAATAAAGAGTTGAAACTTTAAAACTAGTGTTTTCAGCACAGAGCAGAGACCAGATACTGGCAGGTGTTTAAATACATCTGCTGTAGGGATATGAATAGAGAATGCAGGTGCTTGCTAGGTCTGGTGTTGAGGGCTAACCGAGTGCCATAGATTCACCTTGCTGGGGCTGTGAGGTGGCTGCTGCCTTTGGATCCTGCTGGCTCATCTTTGTGCATCTGCATGGTGGTCGGCCTGAAGCATCTCTGAATTACTCTTGTCTTTAAATGGTCACTATGTTTTGGTGTGTGTTTTATCAAGCGCATTGATTGTAACAGCTTTCCTGAGAGGGTATCTTAGCTGGCAGTCAAGGTGGAAATTAAGTATTGTCCTAACAAGTTTTAAGAATTCTTCTTTCTTTCATGTATTCAGCAGTAGAATATAGGTTATCTGGGTTATGTCCATTATTCATGTCCATTAACCTCCAATTTGTCTCTGCCAGTGCGATCCTGCGGGCTGTTTGATAGAACTGACGACACAGCTCACCATTGTCATGGCTGGCAAACAGATCTGGGGGAATATCCAAGAGGCCATTGTACCGTAAGTTATCTCTTACGCTGAGATGCCCATGGTATAGACAGAAGAAATTCTGGGAAGGAGTGATAATAAGTATTGCCGTATGAAGAAACTAAGAAAATTTCTGTAAATTAAGCACAAATTCTGACAAATAGACTCATTTCATAAAGGCTTTTGGCCTCTTTTTGTGAAAGCCATGCTTGTAAAAGCATGTTGCAACAAGGAGCTTGCTTAGAGAAATGGATTCTTGAACTGCTTCTCTCATTGTTAACTTTTTTCTGCATATACAGCTGGGTTTGTAACTGGTGGGGTCGCCGGAAAGCCAGAAATAATCCAGAAAATTTATACAGTCGCTGGGAGCAAGACCATGATCTGCAGATATTTGGAGCCTTAGGGCTGTTCTATGAATATCTAGAAATGGGTAAGTTTAAAAATACACATTTGGAATTGAGGATGAGACACCTTGTACTGACGCTTTCAGAAAAAATAGCTTAGCAATTAATTGTTATGGGTTATTGCCACCACTGTCATCTGGTAAACAGGAGACAATTAACTGCAGGAAATCATTAAATAGGTCAGCCCAATTAAAAACAAAAACAAAAATCCCTGCCTTTGCATCTCAGACTGCAGGGAATTTCACTGCAAAGACTGTTTGTTTCCCTCATTTGAATGGGGAACATTCTTCTCGGTGCAGGCAGCTGTCTCGGTGTCTGTTCTGTTCTTGTTCCCAAGCATATTCTGAGCTGGTGTCAGTGGAAGCTGTATGCATGGGCTGAATGCCAAACATGCTGTAAGGATGGGTACTGCAGATAGGAGATCTGCGAACTGGGTCATGGAGAATCCTTTTAGTTGTAGGTTTGCACTGATTATGCTTTGATACAGTCCAGGAGACCAGCAGAGGGAGCATGGGTAACAGAGTAGGATTTTTCAAAGCTAAAAGCCAAAGCCAAACTAAATCTAAAAGACACTAAAAAAAAAAATTAGTATTTTTCTGTTAGAAGGACGAAATTTGTTGAAAAGTGGACCCTTGTACTGTTTTCTTTGCACAGAAATAACTATTGCCTAGAGCTTTTCAACTGTATTATTGTCACTCCATACACTTAATGATATTTCATACGGGGCTGTGATCTTGTGAAATACATATGCTAAGAACCATCAGTGTTGTCAGCCATTGCCTGTCAATAGATGTCCTTGTTCCCCCTGAATCAGAACTGAACCAGTACGCTCCAGCACTGTCCTGGGGCTGCTAAGCTAGTGGGAATTTTGTTACTTCTCTAAGATAAAGAACTGATCACTGAAATCATGGAAGACCTGATGACTGGTGTGTGGGAATTTATTTTTATCCACTGCCTGAACCAGACAAGATGTTCTATATCCTGTCTTTAAAATATAGTGGCAGTACTGGCTGTGCACTGAGGACTGTCACATTCTGTACCATTTTTGTAATGACTAAAGGGGTCACGTGTATTTTATCTGCAATTCTTAAACTAATGTTAAGACTCCCCAATGGAACTATTATATACAGAATTTGTATTAATATTTTGACTAAGCCAATAACAATAGGAGGAGGTAAGTGTGTGATGAAAGTGTTTCCTATTTTTCGTTTAGGAGAGCGGGCTTACTCTGTACAAAACTGCAGGATAGGAAAACCAGCCATTTTATTGTATTTTAAATTGCTCCTCTCTCGTAATTTAGAAATGTGATGTATCAGTACATTCCCATTCCCCTACAGTTATGTTCCAGTCATGAGAGAACTGCAGCATCATGAAAGAATGAGTATCCAGCACTGCTGGAAACTTTGGTATCCAGCATCGCGAGACAGGACCCAAATGCCCCGTTCCCGTGGGTGCTGCTGAAGAGCAGCCCTTGGGAACTAAAGAAGTCTTAGGCCTGAGGCACGTTGTCACTTAGCTCAGGCCAGGGCTGGAGATGACTTGTGCAGCCTGGTAGAAGTTTGCCATTTGTCTGCGAGTGGCAACTTGCATGTTTCACTGTCTCGTTGTCACCCTGAGGGTGCTTTTGTAGAGGCAGATTTTGGCACTTCTCTTTTCTCCCTTGCAGTCATTCAGTTTGGATTCATTACTCTCTTCGTGGCATCCTTTCCACTGGCTCCCCTTCTTGCTCTGATGAATAATATCCTGGAGATTCGAGTAGACTCCTGGAAATTAACCACTCAGTACAGGAGACCTGTGGCTGCAAAAGCACATAGCATAGGAGTTTGGCAAGAAATCCTGAACGGAATGGCCATATTGTCTGTTGTCACTAATGTAAGTACATTAACTCTGCTACACCAACTTTGATTCTTCCATGTGCTCAGAATTTGCCGATTTAAAAATCAACTGATGCTTTTTCTCCTTCATCTACACTATTCACTTTATCACACGTTACCCTAGAGAGGTAGAGTCAAACCATTTGGGTGGGTCAGCTTGTCCGTATATTGATGACGTGACATGCAGTTCCCAATCCACATTTCATTGGACCAGAATCTTTCATTCACTTGTCAGTGTTTTCCAGCATTTTGGAATGGCATAAGCCAGTCTGAAGTTTAGCCTGAAGATCACCCAGAGGGGACTGTAGGGAACAGGAGAGGTGGATTAATTCTGTCGGCCAAGTGGCATTTCTGTCTTGTTGCTATGAGGCCTATTCTGTGGGAATTCTGCTCGTTCAGCTGCTTCTGGATGCCTGTATGGGGACAGCGGCTCAGAGTACTTTTTATAAACTAGAAACTAAATGCTGTGCTAGTAGTTCATCTGAATATATATTAAAACAGGCTGCTGAGCAAAAGAATTGCCTCTTTTTAATGTAGAATAGTAAGCAGTATCAGATCTGCAAGTGTTTTAGGCAACAAACCCACTTGCAGGTATTGCCTAATTAGTAAGGTACTTGGGCATCTTAGGTATCTCAGGTTTCTTGGTAAAATGTGCTGGTAGCCATTGTTTCCTTTTTAAATACAGCTGGAGAAAATGGCTCCCCTTCTTTCACAAAGTGGTCACACTGGATTCCAGTTCATCCTTTCTCAAAAGAATTCAAAACCGTATCTCTCCTTTCACTGAGGAGTGTTGTGATCACAGATAGAGGGCACTTTGGTGTGAGGGGATATTTGGGATTTGGTGCCTCTTTTAAGGACTACTCACATGTTTAGTTCACCAAGTGCTGGTCCTTGCAGCAGAGGCTGCAGTCAGCATCTTTAGCGAGGCGAAGTGCCCTAGTCGTGCTCACCCTTGCTTAAAAGATCCCGGGTTATGCCACAGAGTCACTGTACAAAAACCCCTTTATGGAGCTGCTCATAAGTTTTGTGTGTCGCCTCTTTAATTTCTTTTTCCAATTTCTTTTTCAGGCTTTTATTGTTGCATTCACATCAGATATGATTCCTCGTTTAGTTTACTACTATGCCTATTCTGAAAATGAAGACTCCCCTATGTCTGGATACATAAACAATAGTTTGTCAGTGTTTCAAATCTCAGATTTTCCTGACAGAAACAAGCCTAAAACGAATCCAGGAAACTTTGTCATATGCAGGTTGGTGTTGGTGTAATAATAAATATTGTATCACTTTGTTTAGAATGCAGCATAAGAAGTCAATGCAGGTCTAAGTAATCCGCTAGAGATGTCATTTTTATCATCCTAAAGTGTGAAAGGTGATGTTTAAGCTGTTAAGAAGGCAGTGCTTGAGATGGTAAGAGATCATGCCAGCAATTAAAAAAAGAAAAAATGCTAACAGGTTTTTTTGTTTGGTTTTCATTTTTTACTTTAAATTAAACTATTGATTTTTGAGTGATGGAGAAGATTTATGTCCCTAAGGTTGCAAACTTCAGCCTATATTTTCAAAGGTTTTTAGGCTGCAATGTCTAAGTGGACAAAGTATCACTAAGGGGATGTTTAGATACCAAAGCTGAAAATGAGATATGGTATTGAAAATCAGTCGTTATTGTGCTGGATACCACCAAGGATCTGGGCCATCCTGCTTTCATTTAAAAAACAGTCCTTTCTCGCTAGAAGAAACATTGGAGGTTCTAGAACAATTGAGAAAGGGCTTTGGAGAAGCACATGGTAAAAAAAAAAAGTATTGATTTGATGAAAAAAAGTTCATTCCCAAACAAACAGGAAAAAAAACCCAAACAAACTAACAATCCAGCACTTTAAGAAGAAGTTATATTTGTATGTTTTAGCTGTAAAGCCCCAGGAATCTTTATCCTGCTTACACGTGGGAGTGGAGAACACATACTCAAGACTGTCCTTCCATTAAACCCTGCATCTGCCCAGTCCATAATCTGCCAACATCTGTCACATTTATTCAATACTTGTCCATTACTGTGTGATACATTCCATCACTCTGTCCTGTATTATTTCATCATTGCCTGAAAAAAAAGTAACCTGTGTATAAAATTGCACTTCTCACACCTCATCTCTGCTCTATTGCTGTGAATGTGAGGATGTTTAAGCAAACAGAAGATAGAAACAAATTGAGAAGCAACCTTTTTTCTGCAAAATGAAACAGACCATTTAAAACAAGATGAAAAGGTTCCTTAAATGACAGCTGTATTTGCCTGTAAGTGTCACTGAGCTTGTAGTCTGTCTCAGACTGAATATGACATTTCACCTTCACATGTCTTTCTGTCCAACAGGTACAGAGACTATCGATATCCTCCAGATCATGAGAGGAAGTATTTACACACTATGCAGTTCTGGCACATTCTTGCTGCAAAACTGGCCTTTATAATTATTATGGAGGTATGTTGCCTACAGAATTTCCTTCCGAAATTAGTACCTTATAGATTCTCTAGGTAGTTAGTAATGTTAGTTACTAATAATACAGAAAACAGAATTACTGAGAGTATAAAATAGTTTCTTCCTGAAGTAATACCAAATATTCATGTCCTAAATGATTACTATAACTAGGTCTTTTAACTTCAGAAAGATAACCTCGAAGTAAGAACGAAGAAAACAGCTGAGCAGACTGCTAAATTTGATTGAAATAAAACAGCAGAATAAAAAAGAAGGTCTTTATGCAGATGGAAGAGACATGAACCACCAGGACTAGCACTTTCACTCTGACTGGTTTCATTAAAGAGCTGTATGTGAGATGACTGTATTTAAAATCCAGAAAGCATTTTGCAGGGAGGTGTATTGGCTAAAATTACATAAATCAATAATTTCAATAACTGGTACTTAAGTGTTAAGGCACTGTCTTGCAAGTGTTGAAGGGAAAAGGAAGTTGTTCAAGTGCTTTTCTCATCGCTTGCCCTACTGTATCCTATCAGCTCTCAACAGCTGAGCGTTATCAGCACAGTCACGTGAATTTTTTAAGAAACCACACAGAGATACTAGAAAGCGATGCTAGGGATTCAGAATTGGACACTTAGGTTTGCTAATTCGTAAATAGTTTGGAATTAAAGTTTCTGCGTAAAAGGAAGCATTTTAATCTCTGTGCACATCTCAGATACACATCAGTTTGTTATGTATTTTTCCAGGACAGCCAAATGAAATGTATTCTGTTTGTGAACAAAAAGTGATCAATTTTGCATTAGATAAAAAACCAGGTGTTTCATGTGTTTCATTTGCTAGTGAGATGTTACATTTCTCCTCACTTCCTGTTTTATTTTGGTTTGTTTTTTTTTTTCTTTCAGCATGTTGTATTCATCGTCAAATTCTTTGTAGCATGGATGATTCCTGATGTCCCTGCAGACGTGAAAGCCAAAATAAAACGTGAAAAATATTTAACACAGAAAATCCTGCATGAATATGAACTTGAAAAACTGAAGGAGAAACTGTGTCAAGGTGATAAACTGACCACGGAAAAGGAGTTCATCGCCACAGAAGGCAGAATGGAGTTATCCAGAGCAATGTAGTTGAAAAAACACCTGTTTGGGATTTAGCTCATACAAGCTTTTTTATCTGTGTTTTGCTCAGTATGCAGCATCTTGAAAGCTATAGGAGAGTTTCAACCCTTCGCTTTCAGTCCAAAGATTTTAGACTTTTCTTTAAAAGTCTTACTGAGCATTCTAGGTTTAGTAAATCTACTTAACTGTATGACTTCAGCACTGTTTTCTATTTACCCTTCACTTGGAATAGTAAGTGTAGTCTTGTAATCCTAGAACTTGGATTCCCGGTATTGGGAATGTTACCCTCAAAGGGCTCACAGGATATGATAAGGTCATTACCACAGAGCTGTCCTCCTCTTGCTAAATGTGAGGTTCTAGGCTGTATCCCAGCTGAACAAAAAGGATATCATAGAGGACTCCTGCTGTGGAAAATGCTGAGAATTATTATTTTTATGACATGATCATTTAAATAGGAGACCACTCCTGATACAAGGGTTAGGACCTGGGGCTTTTTTTCTATCCGCTATGTCTTATGAAACGATTGTTTGCAGCTTTGAACTTCTATATGCTTTTTAGAAGGAATTGATTTTTAAAGATACATTGGCTTAATTCCACTTGGAATTATTTATAGGCACATAATTCAGTTAATACATACTAATGAAGGAAAAAAAAACCCATAATTTTATTTTTATGAAGATATCATCTGCCAAAGAGTTTGCTCGTTAAATGCAAATATTATGGAATCATCTAATTACAGGGTTTTTTTGGAAAGTTGTATACAATGTGGAGAAGTACAGGTAATTTTTTTTTCTCAGTCTCTAAAACTGCCATTGGAAGATCATGCTTGACATTAGTTTTGGCCAAAGCTGCTCCTTTCTTTGGTTGCTTTGTTTGGATTCTCTGTGAATGCCAACAAAGGTCTAAAGCTTTTGTGTCTGTACTGGATGTACTATGGAGTGTGCCTGCACAGTGCCGGGCGCTGGGAGCTGCACCGCCACACTGATTCATCTAGCTGGATAGTTTCTATGTGGATTTGTATTCAAAAGGTTTTAAGCATGCTAAATAATCCATGTTTATGTTGTTCTTGTTGTCCTTATACGTAGGAGCCTGGTTTTTTTCTTTTTAATCTTTAAGAAGGTTTTTGGGTTTTTTTTTTTTCCTGTTTTGTCATGGGGCTTTTCTACAAAGTTATCGAGTTTATAAATATATAATAACTACTTGTGCAAAGTAGCTACCGGATGTTTATGAATGTGCCCTCATTTTATAATTTGGAGCGGTTAGGCTTTTTTATGATTTTGCTGTATATTTAAAACATATCAACACTTCGGTGCTTAGTGCCTTGTTTATTTGCATTTGGCAAAAAGATGTGAAAACGATGGCTATGGAGAAATGCCTATTTCCGAAGGGTCCTTGCAGGCATCGTGATACTATGAACCTGCACGTGTGGCTGGACAGTGTTAGCCAAACCATGCCTGCCTCGGCACGCTTCTGGTGTAGTGCTGTGCGAACTGCTCACAGAGAGCAGCGCGGACTGCTCAGATAAAGTAGCTTCAGACTGCTTAGATAAAGTAGCACCAGACTGTTGAGTTCTCTCATGCTGAAGTACACTAGCTAGAGAGATTAGAAATTGTACTATATTTGCACTTTGAAAGTTATACTTCCTTGCAAGTATACACAATAAAAAAATCAGATTTGTATTCCATATCAGCCAAATTCTGTACTGTTTACTAGATTCACAAATTAAGGTTTCCGTATTTTGTTTTAGCAGACCTAGCCTACGTCTTGGAATACTTGGCTAGGAACCTTAAAGTTGTAACAGAGTTTTAAATCAATGTCTTGAGTTGAACCGTCGTTATTAGCAGAAGTTTTTACGTTGAAGTGCCTACCTCGAACAACCATCCCACGGTTTGGCTGCCAGTCTAGGAGTTGAAGCAGATGTACATTTCTCATTACTGTAAGTTATTCAGCTTCGTTCTGTAAGTCTGCTTGATAAATCAAGCAGGTTGGCAATTCATGTTCGTGATGAACTGGCCATGTTCTTGACTATTCAGATACATTTGAAGTAATGGATTTATTGGAGGAATGCATGTATAAATAAATTTGCTCTGCTGCTTAATGTATAAGCCAAAGAAGAGTATCAGTCACTGTAATTATGTATGAGACACCAGAATTTACACAATGCAAGCACTTTGCTGCTTCTTACACATATACTGTTAAATAAACTGCTTAATTTAGATTTCACGGTTTTGTTACTGTTAGCAATGCAAACAATTGCTTCAAATGGTAAGATGATGAGATGCAAAATGATATTTCTATGCAAAACATACATTCTGATTGAAGCTGAAAACAGATTTGAAAATTCAGCATTAGATGCACTATTCCTGCTTACAGAACATTAGTTTCTTCAGGTCCTGTAATAGTGTCCTAATATACTGCACTTTAAAAGATGTCAGCAAAACAGATGTATTGTGAATGAATAATGTTACTTAGAAGCAAGATGGAGCAAACCAAGGAAGTACCTTAGTTTGGGATGCAGCATTGATATGCAGAAGCCCTGCATGAAGACCCTGAATTCGAATGGGTTTTTTGACCCCTACTTCTTGCTTCTTTGAAACTTATTTTTTGAGATAAATTTCTATGTAATGGTATACAAACAGATGTTTTGCATATGCTGTATCATACAACAGAAAGTGGAAAAAATCTGGGATCAGCTTATTTAAAGATAAATATTTATATCTTAAAAATATATCATTATACTTCATAGCATTACTTCTTTGTATATAGAAACTGTGGAAAAGAGAATGTGTTATATTAAGAGCTAATGTCACATAACAAAATAAGTCTTAACACCTCTTTGTATAACAGTTTGCCTTTACTTGTCACTAAGCAGTATTTTGACAAAAGATTCTTAGTATGATTAGGATTATAGTGGTTCACATACTTATATACATTTCCTGGAGTGTTCTTGAAAAGTGACAAAACCAAGAAAAATGGACTGGTCAGTTTGGGATGTGCTTATTATTACTGTTGGAATATTTGATTTTGATGTGTTTAATGTATGTATCTAAAAGTGTCCTTTAACCAAAGTGAAGACAGTTCTGTATTGGAACTACTGTAATTTAAGCAACAGTGGATTGCTTCATTAGAATTAGTTAGAAAAAGAAAACTGGCCTTTCAAGTGTAATACAATCAGGGATTTTTATTTTTTTTTCCCAATTAAAATTTAGTATTTTTACCTTGGAAAGATTTAATGTGGTATGTTCTAAGCAAATGACTGCAAAGTAAGAGTGCTACTATGAGACACTATACTATTTTTTCTAGAAGATTTTATTATTATGCTTTTACTTTTTTATGTAATGCTATCGGTTTGAGACAACAGAAAGGAGTGAGAATAGGTGGACTTTCCAGCTGTTCTATGTGTACTGCTTGTTTTGACTTGTACTGTCTCGTAGTCTGAGTGGCATTTTTGTCTGCTAAGCACGTTGCTGATATATATGATACGCTAATGTTGGAATAATTTTTTTTAAACATCGCATTCAGCTAACTTACATATGTACATTTAATAAGACCTAAATCTGGCAAATAAAGCAGTGTTTATTTTTAATGTGCTGTCGACTTGTTTTTGAAAATGCCAAGAATTCAGAGAGGAGCTGATGTAGTAAAAGTTCATTGCCCAGAGAGCCTCGTGGAGGGAATCATTCATACAGATTTCTGCAACTCATTCCAGGATATTTGGATGCCTTATAGAGTTTCCCTGCAGTTGTAACTTCACAAGGTTTGACTCAGATTACTGAAGAAAGCCTCCACCTGACTGCCATCTTCCACTTGGTTAATCACATTGCGGAACTGTCTTTTCTGTCTTCATGCATTTTCTAAGAATGAATTACCAGGGAAAACCCGTACTGAGTTCTGCATATATTGTATATATGGCAATCCACGTGGACAGAGATGGCATGAGTGTGTTATAGCCCATGAGGGAACTGACTTTGCAAATTCCTTACATTAGAAGACCACAGTTCAGTAAAAAAGACTCGACACCTTCATCATCCTTTAGGGTATGGTACAAACAGTATGTTACACGCACTCACTTTCAGCCAGGCTGCTTGTCTCTTCATTCTCTGGATATAGGTTTTATTCTTGCAATGCCAGGACCTGAGGTGACTTCTCAAGTTCTCAGTCACACATGCAGTTTTCACATGCAGCGTGAGTGGTTCACGTACATGCACTTAAATAGCTTTGAGCCCATATACTGGAAAATATGGCAGAGAAAAAGCTTTTCCAAGGCACTGGTAAAGTCTTACTCTTAATATATACCTCTACATATTTTAATCTTTTTTAAAACTCACTTCTGGCACCACTATAGGGCTTTGGATTGAATCACAGAGAATCTAGATGCAAGGTTATGACTTGCTCTCAACAGACAGCATCAGCACATGTTATCTCTCCTGTTACACCACGTTATCAGAACTTCTCTGTTAACAGGGTCACTTGCCAGGCCTGATCAGTCATTTCCTTTGTAACTTTGAAATGATTATGAGAGGTGCAATAGCAGTAATCAAATGAAAGAAATGCATGAGATGAATAAAGCAATCTTGCCTATATTAAATGAAAAGAAAAAAAAAAAGAAGAAAAGACCAAAACAATGCTACTACCGCTGTGCTAGAAACTGAGGTATCAAGAAAGTGGTAGCAAAAGGAATGTGAGAAAGGAGGGGGAAAAAAAGATAGACAGAGGAAGGCACAGTTGCCCTGCAGGATATAGGAGATATTTATGCATTATGAAAGTGTTAAAAGTTGCACTTTTAGTATTAAAAGTGTTAAAAGGTGCATTCAAGCTTTTCTCTTAGACGTTAAACCTTGCCTCCATTGACACCTTTGGTAAATGGGTAATGGAGTTTAATTGGGGGTACAATTAAATCGAAAGCCAATTATATTTTATAAGAAAGAGTAGCATGGTAACGTGTGAGACATTCACAAATCCTGGAACATACCTGGCTCTCCCCATGATCAGAAATTGTAGCTACCCTTCAAATGCCTTAACTCTTTCATTTATCTTATGCAGTAAATGAAGAGGTGCACCAAATTTTTTGTGGTTGTACTTTTTGCATCGGAAAAATAGGTAAAGCATCTAGTTTGCTCAATGTGTTCATCTGCCCAGATTAAAGGGTCTTTCTAAAAACAAGTCCATGTTTATTCGATGCCAAAAATGGTAGGGAGCATTAAAACAGAAGAAATGGTTTGAACATGTACAACTCAGGCAAACTGGGGTAAAATACATTGTCTTGCAGGAGTAGAAAAATATGTAATGCATTCACTAGTAAATCACTGGAAAAGACTGGCAAGATGTGGGAGAAAGTATGTCCCAACATATGAAGTTTGCACATTTCATATCGATTTCAGATGTGTGGACTCTGCAACAAATAAAATCTTGTCTAATGTTCAAAATTGGAAAAAAGCCAGCGTGTCTGAAAATAATGGCTTAAACATGGCACTGAAAATACATTGGGGTCAGCACAACTCTACCACTGGCAGCTCCTGCAGTCTGAGATCCCACCTGGTAACTGGGAGTGTCGACCTGCTGGAGGGTAGAGAGGCTTTGCAGAGGGATCTCAACAGGCTGGATGGATGGGCTGAGACCAACGGAATGAGGTTCAATAAGGCCAAGTGCCAGGTCCTGCACTTGGGTCAC
>JAOXNO010000041.1:63166319-63183326 GCA_028565335.1 Limnodromus scolopaceus | reverse complement strand
GTGTTCAAGAGACGAGTTGACATGGTGCTCGGGGATATGGATTAGTGTTGGGTGGTGTTTTGTGTGGTGTGGTGGGTGGTTTTGTTTTTGTTTTTGTTTTCCATTGGTTGGACTAGACGATCTTAAAAGGTCCCTTCCAACCTAGGTGATTCTGTGATTTAGAATGATGCACGGCTGAGAGACGCAGGGGATGGGGTCGGGGTTCCCAATGTCTGGTGTGGCAAAGAGATTGCGCTAAGAGAGGGCAGAGGCAGCCCTCACAAAGGACTCTTTTAGACATGAAAATCCTTCCTTCCCTAAACAGATGGAAAGAGGTAAAGGGGGAAAAAAAATGATGATCATTACCGTATGAATGATAACAAAATAAGTGCCAGAATATTTGAATTACTTTGTAACCTCACTAAGCCACAGCTACTATTTCTTGCCTGTCTTCCTGCGTGCTCAGGGTGGTCACAACAACTCTGCGGCATAGTCTTGGCATCCTTAAAAAGGAATAGCTAAATTAAATCTTGTTCTGGTTTTAAATAATCAGTTGTCTCTGCCCAACACTTACATCATTCAGATGCAGCTCAGAAAGTTTTTTTTATGTAAGCATGTGTACCAAGAAATCTGCTGGGAGATGAGTAGGATGTGAAATTCAGCAGCCATACCAATTTTTGGAAGGCACATATGCACATTTCTCTGCAATAATTAGGACTATGCTTTCTCAGTCAGAAATGAGTCAGTCTGAAACATTCAGTAAGGGTATGATTCTCTTTAATGCTTTTTTTCAACTCCCCAACAAACCAGTGCTGTTAGCTAGTCAGAAACATATTTGTATTTAAATTACTGCCTGACCTAGCTTTGTCCTTGGGTGTCCTAAACATCCAACATTTTTTAGCATTTCAGCTTTGGTACTGAAAGATGTAGAGGTCACAATAACTACTTCTAGAGTCAAGAGGCATTAAATAAATAGGCCTTTTAAAAAATTATTATCTTGTCCCTTCCATGCCAGAGGAAGTTTGAAATGCATGATGTTGCAAGTCTATCTGGACTATACCATCCTCAGCAATGAAAAGCCGTGGCAGAAAAGTTCTGTATCTGATGGTCCCTAGTTCCATGCATCTCTCATGCTGATGGCTTTTACTGATTTCTCTCACCTAGTGCTAGGTGCTGTGTAATAGAATCACGGCATCATAGAATGGTTTGGGTTGGAAGGGACCTTAAAGATCACCAAGTTCCAATCCCCCTGCCATGGGCAGGGACACCTCCCACTAGACCAGGTTTCGCAAAACAGGAAGGCAAAGTTCAAGAATGCCTGCATGCTCACTGGCTCTTCTAAGTTTTCAAAAAGGAATAAAAACACTTCAGACAGAAGGTTTTAGCAGGGGAAACTGATAGGAAGGCTGGCTTCTCTGTCATATTATCACCTCATCACAACAGACAGTTTTGCTATCAGATTTTCTGGAATAAACATTTCTGTTGACGTTAGCCTGTTAGTAGAGTGTCAGCAAACAGTACAGCTATAGTTAAGCCTGTTTTCTGGTTGTAGTATCTGTATTATTCTTCAGATAAAATTCTGGCTCCGTCTATACTGATGGAAATTGTACTATTATTTTCAGATGCGTACAAGATTTCAGCATTTCTCTAACCAAAAAAACCAACCAAAAAACAGCTGAAATAGGTGGGCCGAGAGATTTATACCACTCACTGTATAATGGCAATCCATTAATTTTAAGGTGTTTAGACTTGATGGTGCTCTAGGCAAGCTGCTAGTGCATCGCAATTAGGAAGAATTCCCAGCTTTCCCCTTTCACATAGGATTGCTTCTGTGTCATGACAGCTTTTCTGGCTTCCCCAGAAGCAGTGCAGGAGACAATGTGGCAGTAGTACCGAACAGTGAATCCCAGCTGCCAGGTCACACTTCCACTCATCTGCTAGCAGAGGCTTCCTTGCACGGGTTTCAGTTTCTCAGCTAGAAGTGAGATTCATGTGTCTCCAGAGCATCCTCCCAGGACACTGCAGAGTGTGAGGGGGCACATGTCAGGAAGATACAGAATTGTGCTGGGGAGGATATTCGTGTTGATGCTACATTGCATGAACATTTCAAGAAAAATTCCTTGTATTTCAGGCAAGAACTCAAGACGCCCTGTGCTAATGGTGTTTCCTGCCACTTCAACTCCACTGAAGCTGAGGTGCGTAGGCTCAGGACAGAGAAACAATGGGAGCTTGAAACTGTGAGGTGTGCCAGGGCTGTTTTCTTGGGAAAATACAAACATTCCAAGCACTCTACTTTTTTCTTTCTTTTTTAAAATGGGACAGTCTGATAAATCACCATAAAGGGATTTTTCACTAAGATCTAAGTAGAAAAGTCTCATGTTTTGAGTGAGGGAACAAGATCCTGTGTGTTTTATGGTAAGCAATAATTGGCTTAACGCTTTTTCATTATATTTTTTTGTTGTGCACTGATGTGTAAACAGCAAATGATTCTGTGGCTGCAACCAGCCTGTCACGATGACTCGTGCTGTAATTAGAAGATGCCCCAATATCCTGAGCCACCACATACCAATGAACAACATTCAACCTTTTCATCAAATGAAAGTTCTCTTTCTGGGATTGGTAAAAAGATGACGATCCAGTTAATGGAGTCACTGCTGTGATGAGAGCGGAAGGAGGTAACACAGGTAGAGGAAATCAATGCAGAAAGAATCCTGCTTTGTACTTTTAGCGTAAGTTCGAAGCTAGGGTTACCTGCTGGACATGTGGAGGGAACCGAATTTAGCAAGGAACTATGAAGTCCTTGATATAATGACTTCAAATGGGGTGAGGGTGAATAAATGGAAGTGTAAAGGCTCACGAACTGGAGACGATAGAAAAACTGAGGCACCAAACAGGCTTGAAGTCAGACCATGTAGAGAAACTGCTATGGAGACTTGTTAATATTGAGACGTGTAGAAGAAGCCTTTAAATGTAAATGCTGGTCTGTCAGGAAGTCTCCCCTGCCTAGAGGAGAGGGGCCAATTTTATTAGCAGTTAATACAGGAACTGAAATGGAGCATCCAAGAGGTTGATTCTGCAGGGAAGGGAAAAGCAGGCTTTCCTCTGCTTTTGCACCTGAAAGAAATTAAATGCAAAGAAAGCATTTGGAGTATTTGCTTCATTTTAATTGCTAGGGTAAACTCTGTTTCAAATGTCTATCCAGCATAACCAGACACCTCCCTGTGCACAGAGCAGCCTCCCCTTCTCCTGCACACACACCATCACATCACTGATTTATTCAGGCATCTGTCATTGCAGGGACCTGACTCATTCCTGGGCACAAAGGCAGTCACAGGAGCCAGTGTTTTTGCCAAAGAGCTCAGAGTGTCTGAAGAGGATGAGGCAAATGCTGAGGAAGGAAACTTTAGTTTCTTCTGTGGAGAGAACAACTAAAACTTTCTACAAGGCCACCTTGGTGGGTTTCTTCGTTCTGCAACAAATGCCAACGATTTGGCATATATTTGGCACACAAGCACACAAAATCCTCAATCATTCTGAAACTTTATAATTAAACCTCTATCCTGCAAAAGGGTTGATATTATTTAGCATAAGAAAAGCAAGTGATACGGGATCATTGTCTTCGAAGCACATGTTCCTTGTTGCTTTTTAAAGTGCACTGGAACAGCAGCTGGGCCTGGGGGTGTTCTGAAAGGGCCAATCTAAAGCAGTACGTAGGAATTTCTCTGTCAATTTTAATGCCTTTGATCAGACCATGGTGATTTGTCAGTAAAATGTCAAACACCTAAAAAACATGAAGGTGGTCCTACCATAAATCTCTTCTCAGAACTGGCAATAATGATACAGGCGCTCACAAGATGCTCATGTTAATGGTAATACAGAGAGGAGATGTCTGTCACGTAAAGTGGAAACATCGTGCTTTATATCTCTGCATTTGGACAGAAAAGAGTGACAGATTTTTGTGGGAATGCAGATACCGTCTTGGACACTGTTCACAGGACTCTCCTTCCAGGGACTTTTTCTTCATCCCATCTGTGGGGCTGACTGAACATCTCTCTTATTGGGATTTTCATCTTCCAGGGGAAGTGCTGAACTCGGAGAGCTTGATTTTTTCCTTGCAGCCTGGTCTCAGCTGAAACCACATGGCTCCTAACCCTTCCCTTTTTGATTGTCCGCCATTTGAGCCAGCTGCACCATATCTTTTGAGGTGTTTTTTGCAAGATAACCATGACAGTTTACCATGTTTGCTACTACAGCACCATCTATTTTGTCACATCAGAGTGCCGATCACTATTTGGCCCTGATGCATCCACTTAAATCCTTGAGGGTGTTAAACAGTGGTGGGTCCTGCTTTGCACCCCCGTATGGACAATGACTACTCTGACCAGTGTGCCAGTCACCTCTGTTAGTGGTGCTCAGACATGTCCAAACACCAACACTACTTGTTGTATGTCTGTAGTTTTCCAGCTTCACCTCTCCACTTCTCCCTTCCCTTGAGCTGTGCAGTTCTGGCTGCTTCCTGCCCATCCTTGGTGTTTGCTACTGTTCACTGCAGCAGCATCAGGATACTGACAAATGGAGCCCTCTTTTCCTGTTCTTAACAGGAGTGAACTCACCAAACTTAGGTATTTCACTCTGATCAGTTTTGCCTTCTTTTGTTTCCCTTAACACTTGTAAAGAAAAACTTGCATCTTTTCAAGAGCATGGTGGCCCACCACCAGGAAACCTATTGGGTGGGTGGATACTTTCTGAAGATGGCAGCGTGCAGCCTAAATACTGTCAGCAATCCTTTCTTCTGCGTCTTAGCTGGTGGGGATTTTTGAGAACAGGTTGCTGTCAGAGTAACCTCCTGTTTTTGTAACAGCATAGTTCAGAAATTCAGCAGCAGAGGGCCTCTGTATAACCAGTATAACTCCAGCCTCCCACAATATTAGCTGAAGAGACGAAAACTTTTCTGCCATTGAAACAAATAACAAAGCCCCATCGACTTCCCAAGATGGAATTACACCATACATGTAGGACATATACTGATACTTATGTTTATATTCTAAAGATTACTAATTTGGGCAACAAACAGTGTTAGGCATTGCAATTGTCAGTCCCCAACCCCAAATATTCTGATTTTGAATGAAGCTAAGTAGGCAATGAATAGAGCTGGCAGAAAAACTTAAAGCCTGAAAGAAATTATGCTTTCAAAATTTTTTTTTGAAGACTCGCAACTGATCTTTTCATCAAGATTTCTTTGTTTCTGTCTTTTATTGCTTTCATACATCCCATGTACTATTAAAAATGCCAGCGAAATGAGTTAGCACATTTTGACCCACCATTTGGAATTGGTATTGGAATTGGGAATAAATGTTTAGCAATGTGATCAACAGTTCAGAATTATTTTAATTTTGGAAGTGATCTTTTTTTATTTATGTCCCTCTAACCTTTTGTGCACTAACAAGGATTAAATGAAGAAAAAGCTTGGAGAAAAAGGTGTTTCAGCTGTCCTGTACAGAAGTGCACATTCCACTTCTGCTGATAAAGAGACATTCATTCACACACAGGGAGCTACTGTACCTGTAAACTGCTCTTTACCCTACTAGAAGGAAATGGGGTAGATGATGCATGAGATGAGGAGGCATAGAGAATTTTGGAAAAAAGGAATATATATGTGAAACAGAAACCCCCTTCACCACCCACAAAAGGCCTAGTCCTGGTCTACTTTCAAGCTGATAACCTGCCTGTGGTATGGGAAAGCAATTCCAGAATATGAATCCTTGTGAGATTTCCTGCAAAAATGCTAGCACTCATGAGAAAGTCCTGTTATATTTAAGGTCACATACCTTGAGATTGAGTTCAACTAGAGAAACTTGGGCTGTTTTTTTACACTATCTGACCTCCCCTGTGCTCCACCTGGACTTAAGAGAGAATCCTGCTCTCTTTCCCTCACTGGTCATATTTTTCCATCTCCTTCAGGCTGTATGATTGGTCACCCATCCTTTTAGTGAAGAAGGATTAATGAGGATCATTTTAAAGTCTGTTAGAAGCATTGGAGAGTATAGGGCAGCTTTTGAAAGACAAGCAATCTATTTATGAAGACTTTTGGAGAACACTAGTCAAGGTACAATACATGAGCAAAGGAAAGATGCTCATGCAGACCGGGAAAGCATGCGCTGTGCGAAGCCCTTAGGTGTAATGTTAAACAGATGCGAAAGTACCTCTCAATGATTTATGATGTGCACTGATGATGGAGCACACACCATTCAGAGAGTGATTAATATTCTTGTCATAGATGGAAAGAAATGGGCAGCCTGCCAAGTAAATTTGCCTGTGAAAGGAGAAGACAAACTCAATTCACCCAGGAGTGACTCAGTAATATGAGACTGATTGAACCCACGGATTCAGTGGAGATTTTTATTAAAGATAAGCTACCTCCAGGGAAAGGTGTTTCCATGAGCCATGGGGGTCTCATAGTAAAAGAGAATTTGGAAGTGAAGAAGACGTGACTGATAGAATGGATTTTTAGGGACTACTTGCTTTCCAACCATTCAGTTAGGGGACGTGTAGTTATTTCAGAGCTTTGATTATTACATAATTATTCCTAACAGAAAGTCAAAAAGCCATGAACCCTGCTGTTCCAAAGGCCACAAAGGTGAGTCTTTGCAATGCTTCTGATGTGTTCAGCCTTTCAGAAAGCAGAAGACATCCAGAAAAATAGGAATATATAACAACATGTTAGGTGAGAATGAATTTACGATCTCAGACCGATTACTGGACACATGCAACACTCCAAAACAAAACAAAATAAAACAAAAATAGGTACAACCAGTACCTTCCTTACTGAGTTAAAAATCAGTCTATCATGATAAGGAGAAAAAAATTATCTGCACAGAAAACATATGGCATGATTCAGATCACTGTAAGAAAATTTAGATCTTTTGTTCTGGAAATAGCCCCAGTGATTTTATTGGAGCTATATACAAAGTGAGACTTACAGTTTGGAACTGTAGGAAAATATTAAGTGAGAGAGAACAAGAAAACAAACAGCTAAATTTAACAAGTTATGTGTTGCAGAAATTAATTACCTAGCTGCAGCCCCCAGGGTGTGATCTCAGGACATCTGGCAAACAGCAATAGAACTGTGCTTGTAACCTACCTTTTCTTACATATTTATACACATCACAGTCTTGATCTTTGTTTGGCTGTAGCAGAATGCATATTTTTCATGGACAAAGCAGGCTTAATATCTAAGAAATACCTACTCCTCAACTGGCCTTTAGAACAACCACATGGTAAGACAATTTTTGAGGAACTGGCATCACTTCTGAAAGGAGAGTGTAGAGGATGTGAAACTGTGCATGGAAGAGTTCTTAGCTAAAGATAGACTGCTGGTAAAATGGAATGTGCACATTAAAGTTAGTTCCATACAAAAGGCCAAATCCTGAATTCCTTTCTTGATATTCTACAGAGACATGCCCCCTGCTGAGTTAGGTAGGAATACAGCCCAAGCAGAGAGTCTGACATCTGTCTTTTTCCCTCTTAAAATTGTTATTTTTTAATGGATTGAGAAGTTTCTCTAGCACTAAAACGGAGAAGAAGCAGCATTACCTTATGAGAGCTGTCTATCCGTACTTTAGTATTTGGCTTTGGCAAACAGAGTGGATCGTAGATCATATGCCAGAGCATACAGAGATAGCACTCATGGCAACACTCATCACTTCTCCAGCTATGAAAAAAAGCACCAGTTAAGAACTGCTCATAAAACAGTGCCCTTTGGGTAGAAAAAGGAAGCAGCCAGAAAATCTTTGTCGCACGGGGAGCCAGAAAGTGCCTCAAGTACAGAATGAGTTGTAATAACCAGACAGAAGGCAGTAAAAGTCCGTGGTGAAGGCCCGGTAAGTAGATGTCAGCTATAAAGCTGAGGGCTGTTGGGCAGAAAAGCAAAAGATAGAAAAGCTTGTCCTGGCTTTCACAGTGAAAATGCCAACTTAAGAGACAGACAGGCAAACCCTGAGCCTGGTAAGGGCTGAAGGTTGAGCATAAGTCTTTTGAATTGTTTGAACTTCCAAGTCTTGTAATAGACCGCTAAATATGTAATTAAAATTCACCTCCCCTGTAGGAGAAGCCCTGGAATAGAGAAAGACATTAGAACTGGAGACACAGAGACTGAGTCACACAAGAATCAATGGGCTCAGTTTGACCCAGGTGGCACTGAATAAGCCGGAGGCATTCCTTGAAACATCTGAATTTCTGGCTAACTACATCCAGAGGAACCTGGGACGGAAGAGGAAGGACAGACTTGGAAATGAATCAGAACCATGCTCTTAAATGTGTGCATGTGCTTGACCTTAATCTGGCATATTTCTATGTAATATTAAGGTGCTAAATGAGGGTCCAGAGGCACCCCACCCATTTCAGTTTGTGTCTGTAGAGCCTAATCATGCCAGAGCAGTGCCATTGTTAGTGTAGCTCTCAAAGCTAATATCACCCCATAGCACCACACAACACATTTGGAGCCACAGCTTCCTTTAGTGCAATCAAGTAGTTAATCCACCAGCTCTGGGATTGTTTATTTATAATAAACAATAAGAAAAAATAGATATAAGATATTTATTCTTAAACTCCAGATTACAAAATGAAATGCACCTGAAAACTAAGTTTAAGGGTGTTCCCTGTGACATTTAGAAAAGGGATCTGAACTGAGAACTCAATATTTTTAGTTACATTTAGAGATTACAGAAATGGATGGGTAGAGTGCTTTGGCCTAAAGCTAGCTATGTGATACCCTGATCTTCCCTCCTGCTCTGTGGAACACAATGTAATCACCATTGAGCTCAGAAGCAGAGCTCTAAAATAAAGCAGAGGTTTTCCTGTCATCTTGAATTATGTGCTGCTCTAATGTTTCCAGGGGATGAAGAACATCTTACGTATTCAACAAACCAACAGGGACAGCAATTCTGTGCTCAGATTTCCTCAAAGCCTTTTAGAGTCTTTGGTTTTCCTTTGTATCTTGTGGTAAGAAAAAGGACATTTGGACTTTTATGCCTTCAAACCCATTGTCCAAAGACGGTATCTGGCACTTCTTAAGTATTTATTGTATAAAAGATGTGAGATCTTTGTGGTTTACACAAAGGATGATGATTATATGACAGGAACTAAGGATGCTGGCATAAAAGCATTAGGGACCATGCAGAGGAGGACTGGAGTTCTCACAAATCCTGACCAGGGCCTGGTGTAAGGAAAGGGTAGTAGAAAGGTAGAGTTACTGAGCACAGGAAGGCTCAGGGAGCCAGATACATTCATTCTGATGTTCATAGAACAAGCAATATTTTATTTTGTATTATAAATAAAATGATTGAAATATTTTAATTAAACTTTTAGTCATTTGAGGATATGCTGGCATTGCTAGCTTGGATTAGTGTTATCTGATGCAGATGCAAACATATGATATAAGAAACCCCTCCCAGGATTCCTGATTTTCCTATTTTGGATCCAGATTGGAGACAATTCTATCAGGTTTATTCCAAGGAAAATTTAGAGATGAAATGTGATCATATTCAGTCTTGAATTCATGTGACGATTGTCAGCTTATCAATAAAACAAAACTAAAGAAGGAAATACAGGATATATGGAGAGCTCCCTCAGTGAAATACAAGGTTCTTTCTTGGGAAGGCCTGAGAATTGCTGATATCTTTCTACAGATTCCACTAACCCCAAATGTCAACTAAAGACACATCCTTCCTCCTTATTTATTTTTTGTTACGGTTGTACACACTGTCTCAATATCCTTCGACACAGAAAAGCCATGATATTGCAGTTGAGAGCACACAAGTGTCCTTAGATCACTGGAAGCTGTTCTGACAGAATCTAGTGGTGAAGGCTAAATGTGCTGGCTGGCTGTATCACTAGCAAATTATACATTGTCGATATAGATTGCCAATTACTAATTATGTATGTGTTTCTCCTTAGGGAAACTGCTTTACACGTAATAGAATCTCCATACGTTCTTCCCACACAGCATTTTATGTACTTTGGTTTAATTTAGTCTAATGAAAAATCAATATTTGTCCTAAAGAAGGATTATTGTCCCTCTTCCATATCAAAAAATAAACTGAGGCATGGAAAAAATGAGTGACAAATTCAGGCTGTAATATCAATCCCAGACTTAACACTGTAGTCCAAAGTCTGCTCCAAACTCAGGTGTCAGTTCCCTGTTGTACTAAGCATAACTATTTGGCAAATATCTATTATGAGTTGTGTTGTATTGTTTTTTCCCCACCAGGAGTAGTTTCCTGATCAAATGACGTATCTGATGCCTTTGGTATCTCTTTAGCACTTTTCCTATCAAATGAATGGGTATAATAGATTTAAGCTCTATTCAAATCAGTGTGATCTGTGATCTGAATCAACAGAAATTCCTACCCAAACTTCTCCGAATACATTTTAAAGTAATGTTAAGAGACAAGTCAAAAGAAAGGACTGGTGCAGCTCTTAGCAAAGCTGGTTCTGACTTTCTAATTCAAGCAATAAAACGCCACAATAATACATTCTTCAATTTGTACATTTCCCCCAAGGTTTTTCATGCAGTGAAAAGAGACCTGACTGTCACTAAGAACAAACTGACTCTTGTTTAAAAGCCTTGCCTAAGCTGTTAAGCAGTCTGATGGTGGCCATAGAATCATAGAATCATAGAATCATCTGGGCCGGAAGGGACCTTCGAGGGTCATCTAGTCCGACCCCCCCACAGTCAGCAGGGACACCCCCAACTAGACCAGGTTGCCCAGGGTCTCATCGAGCCTCACTTGAATGTCTCCAGGGAAGGGGCCTCAACCACCTCCCTGGGCAACCTGTTCCAGTGCTCCATCACCCTCATTGTAAAGAACTTATTCCTAATATCCCATCTAAATCATGGATATCATGGTAGATTAATGATATAAAAGATCATTAACTTTCATATTAATAAAAGATATGATAATAAGCTGCAATCCCTGGCTAAATTTCATTGTGGGTAGTTGCATTGCATCCCACTGACCAAGCGTTGCATAGCTTTCTTGTGTACTAAGAGAAGTGTTACTCCAGCTCATCCCCAGACCTATGCATTTCTGTCTGTGTACCATGACAGATGGCTTGAAGTCCTTTGGGATCCTTTCCATTTTACTCATGGAGAAGTACAGGAATTCAAAGGAACAGATGTTCCTGTAATATCTGGGAAGAAGATAAGCACGCCATTTATTTTTGAGATAAATATATTTGATAACGTCAGATTTCTGCATATATATATAAAAATTAATACGAATATAATTGCTTTTGTTTTTATTAGATTTTTTTTTAAATCCAGTTGCTAATATAAAAACAAACAAGATTTTAGTCAGGAAAGGGAGAACAGAGGAAACAGGTAAACCTTTATGTAATGTAACAGGAAAATTTCCAGCCATAGACTAGTGATATATGGTAACTGCAAGTCACCTAGGGTTTTTTTGGTTTGTTGTGTGCTGGTGTTTTTTTTTTTATCACCGTGAAATCGGCTATACTAGTAGAACATAGAAATTGACGGCACTTCTAGTGCTTTAAAGGCTTTTACCACTAGAGGGCTGAAGCAACAGCTTCAACACGGTAATGAACCTTCCCCGCTACACGGGAAACAAACGCACCTTGGATTATCTGAAAACTAGGTATCGCCGTTAGAGTTAACACTATGAGTTTATAGGCTTAAAAACAAGATATTCCTTAATACAAAAAAGTTCAGCTTTCAGATACATTCATGCCTTTTTTCAAATGACCATTGTTACTTTCTGGGAAAGCAATAGCAACTTTTCAAATACTTGGGGTTTGTAGCAAGTCATTAGAGTGTTCCATCATCTATCATTTCTGGGGAAATTACCTCCAGTTTGATTTAAAGTAGCCCAATTTACAAGCTCTATGCTGTCATGTATCACACTTAGCTGAAGTAGTGGAAAAGCTACACAACTTTGCTTGACAAAATGCTCATTCATAGTTCATATTGCCTCTGAGGCCAGCTTTCTGCTAGATTTTTCTATTTGTCCCTGTGATCTTGGCCCAAAGTACCAGATTTCTGTTTCCAAGAAGCATGAGCTGGTTGAGGGTGACTTTTCATGTGAATGTGTATGTTCTACCCAGATACATGCGTTCTTTAGCATGTTTCAGATCAAGCTTGTTCTCTTTGGGAGACAAAGCGAGAAAGATAAACAGTCTTCACATGACTGTAGAGATACAGAGCCAACAGTCTAACTTCTGCCATGTTTGTTTTAGAGTGTAGAAATTACCAATCCAGCCCACAGTTCAGGAAATTAAAATATCATTCAAGATGTAGGTGACACAGATTTGGAGGAAACAGAAAGAAATTCTGTGAACTTCTAGGATTACGGTGCATTACAGCTACTCCCTTCAACGCCATTGTGTAACACACTTCTCAACAGGCCAAAATAACCACATTGTGCAGACTCTTAGGTCTGGAGTTATATGCACAAAAAAAGAACAAGGCCACTTCATAAAATATATGTTTTATATATGTTTATGTATCTTTTTATGTTTTATGTCGGGAATCTTTACAAGTTGGAGTGCAGGATTCAGCATAGACACGTCTAATGTGACAACACAGGGACACTAAAACTAAATCTTCAAATTGCCTGATCGTGTGATTTTTCAAGAAACTTGTCCAGTTGTTGCTGTGAATCACCCATCATGGCACTGGAGGATAAAACAAAAGCCCACCCAAGTTTTTCTAGAGAGTGATCCTCACAAACTTTCAGGAAGAATGAGGAAGTTTGGATTTAAAACAATCTCTTTGTCCCCCTTTTCTGCCTCTTCAGTCAAGGGCTTGACACAAGATTTTATTTCAATAAGTTTTTTTAAATATTGAACATTTATTTTCAATAAGTAGTTTACTGAAAAAGCGTTTAGAGGTGTTGTTTCTTCCAGACAACTTTCTTCCTGGTGGCCTGACAAGCAAGATCGTTCTCTTGGCATTGCTTTGGGATTTTGCAGTTCCACATTCCCAAAGAAGGTAAAAAATTACCTTGTTCTTAAGGTGACATCAAATTCCATTGGAGTCAATGGACGGCTACCATAAATAGGAGTGTAAATTAGATCATAATTTTTGAGGCATGCTTATGCTATTCTCAGTCTCAAATGACTCTGCATTACAAACATGCATTTAATGACATAACTAATATTTTAATCATATAATTTATTCCTGAAGATGATACTGTATCATTAAGAATGGTATTTTGTCACCTTTTAGTAGATGGGGAAAACAAAATCTCTTAGATTGAATCTGTATGGTCATATTAATTTAAAGTAACACATATTATCATGCTTTATAACTACCTGAAGGGGGGGTGTAGAGAGGCAGGGGTCGGTCTTGTCTCCCAAGTCACAAGAGATAGGACAAGGGGCAATGGCCTCAAGTTGTGCCAGGGGAGGTTCAGGTTAGATATTAGGAAACATTTCTTCACGGAGAGGGTTATTGGGCATTGGAATAGGCTGCCCGGGGAAGTGGTTGAGGCACCATCCCTGGAGGTGTTCAAAAGACAGGTTGACGTAGTCCTTAGGAATATGGTTTAGTGATTTTTGTCAGGGTTAGGTTGATGGTTGGACTAGATGATCTTTGAGGTCCCTTCCAACCTAGACAATTCTATGATTCTACGATTCTATATGTGACTATTTTTCAAAATGGATCATGAAATACATATTCATTTATAAGGTTTGCATGCATGACTCTTGGGAAAGAGCAAATCCATATTGCAGTGTATCAGCAGCAAAGATAATGTCAAAAATGGAGTTTAAATAAATCCAATTTTTAAATCACTGGTATGTATCACTGATGAAAATTTTAACTCAGGGTGTAGTTTGTTTCATCAAGACTAAAATTTAGTGAAGAGAATCATATATTGCTGTGGTGACTTTGTAGTCCTCTAAAAGGATTATACTATATTTAGCTACTATTCTGAGGGTTATTGTGGAAGATTTTGAGGTTAGATGTATAGCAATAAAAAAAAACAGGCTAGGAACCACATCTGTAATTCTTCATATCTTTCAATTAACCTGTTGAAATAGCTCAATCAGAAACTTGTAAAAAGGGACTATGTATAGAAACAAAAGGGCAAGTAAGAACTCAATCCTTTAGCCTTCACATAAGAAAAAAGAAAAAGAAAATCTTATCAGGCCAAGAGAATTGTATTTAATCACAAGATATCAGAATTAAACAATAAGCTTTCAGCTCTGTGTGAAACACTGCAGGCATCTGCAGCATCCTGCCTCTTACTGTATCATCCCACAGGTATTTTTAGAGCTTTTTCAGAACTGCAATTTTTACTGGGTCACTTTTGATTGAATTTCTTTCCTTCTGGTCAATACGTGAACATTTAGCAGTGATATCTGGACTAGGACTTTCTGCATAACATCCTATTTCACCCGCCACTGACACCAGTGGAAAGAACTCACAGTGATTTTACTAGAGTTTGAATTAGGCCTTTTGTGAGATGAGTCTGTCTGTGACAGTAGTATTCATTAGAGAAATAATTATTGATAACAATTTTGATAAAATATATTAACGCTATGTGTTGTTTCTTCTAGAAATGGCTTATTCTACCAACGTTAAATAACTAATATATAATGTTAAAAAAGCTGACAAGTCTGTAGATATTTTATAACACATTAGCTTTCTATGGCTCTTATTAGCACCTCGTGTGAAACCAAAACAGCTGAGCTTGGTCAGGATGTGAGTCGGTAATATCCCAATATAACATGTGATAGACATAAAATTTCTACTTCAAGTGGCTACAGCAGCAGCCTAGTCACCATAGCATTTTACTATATCAGCATTGATTGCTATTTTGCATATTTTATGCCATTAAGGACTAATTAATTCTCCTCTAGTAAGAGTCTACACCCAGAAATGTCTCATCTGGCCTTTAAATTCATTTTTGTGTGATATGATAAATTATTTCTCTTCCCGAAATCAGTCATCATTTACTTATTAAATGCTATTATTTTACTAATAGTCATTGCTGCTACTTTGTAGCCATAGCATCAAAAACACACCAGTGCTGAGCTTTCTGGAAAAAAAAAAAAAAAAAGAGCCAGAGGTCGTTATACGTCATGCGCAAATAAACAAATCACCCTTCCCCAGTAGACCTTACAGTCTCAAATTCCAGCTCAGAAAAGTGCTCAGTAGTTTTCTGAAAGCTCTGTGTTACGGAATCCGATCCCATTTCATCCCTGCTAAACAATTTCCTGTTCCTGCTGCCTCTCAGAAAAACCTATTAATACAGGTTTCCTTTGAGCATCTGCAATGGCACACTGGAGCCATGAAACACTGGGAAGACTTGCTTATATAACTGTGCAGCTTGGCATGTACTGGGAAAAATCTTTTCAGCAGCGTAATGGTAGTGAAGATGCTGTACTGAAACCGAGGCTGAAAACCACGCTCACTACCTAACCATGATTTAGAAATCAGCACTGCGTTATAGTGCTAATTAGCAACATTTCAATTACATATAGATTTTGTCCGTTTTCTACTCTAGTACTTTATAGTTCCTTTACAACTTTGAAACGAAATACTGAAATTCTACCCAGATAAATAATTATGGGAATTTCAATATTAAAATAATGGGTCTTTCTTGTATAAACGTGCTTTTCTGCTGTAAAACTTCATTAACCCTCCACCAGAGGGCAACATCAGAAAAATATATTTATATAAATCCGAAGAGCGGGTGCTTTTAGGCTATTGCAGCTGGAACAGAGGTTTTCACCAGGGAATCTTACTTTTAAAATATGCTGATTACATTTGTCACCAACTAGGCAAATAAGGAGTTTAATAATTTTAGAAGGATTTGTTTAGAGCACTTTATACATTTTTTTCTTTTTAATTAGCACATCTACAGAAAATTTAACATGAAGCCTAGGAGAAATACAACAGTTATGACTCAGAAAGAAACACTGCGTTTTGCATCTCCACTCTACTTCAAAGTGATTCAAGTCGGAAAATTACTACTGATAATAATTCTGTTCAGAATGTGGCCAGCTCAATCTAGTGCTGTAACTACCACAAATCAAGTCTAAATATTACACTGGCCTATTCAGAGGCATGAAAGCCAGAGGACACAAAAGAGATGGAAAATATTAAACGCCTAAGAGGAAGCAGTCACTAATGGATTCCTAATATGATATAAAATCGGCTCTTCAAGTAAATAAGGATATAGAGATAAATATACCTTTAGAATAGACGTTATCTATTTATAGCAAGAGCAGTATTATTTGCAGTTAATGCCCTGTTTCCCCAGAAGTGCGACTGACTGCACGAAGGCTGTGTCCTTTTATCCGCACGAACACTACAAACGGATCAGCGACGAGGCGAACCCCCGAGGCTGGCCCCGAAGAAGGGGGAGACGATGGTCCCCCACGAAGCCCCGCGGCCGCGGAGGGGAGGCGAGGGCGCGGCTCCCCGTGGGCTGCGGAGCGCGGGCCGCCCCCGCGGCGCGGAGTGGGCGCGGTGCCGTCCGCGGTGCTGAAGGCGGGGGTGGGGGAGGCGCTGTCCACGGTCCTGAAGGGGGAGGGCGAGGCGCCCTGAGGGTGCCTCTCGCCTCCGCCTCGGGGCGCGACCTGCGCGGCCGCGCTGGGAGCGGCGCTGCGCAGGTGGGCGGACGGGCGGGGGCAGCGCGGACACGCCAGGGCTCCTCGCCGTCTGAAGGATTTAGCCACCGGGTTGCTCCTAAGCCGCCTGCCTACGGCGGTGAACCTCACCCCTCCCCTCCGGGGACACCGCCAGCGCCAAGCCGAGATTGCTCTGAAACGCTCCCGCAAAAAGGGATCTCCGTCCCCTCCCGGCCGGGCATGGCACTGCCTCCACCCGCCGCCACTGAACCCTGCGGGGCCGAGAAGACTTTCTGACCGTGCCTGGCAACTCCGCGCTGCCGGGAAACCCGGGGGCTGCCTGCAGCGTTCTCAGCCTTCCCCAACGCTCACCCACCAGGCATGAGGATGGCACAGGGTAAATCTCCCCGACTCCATCCCACATTTTTG
>JAOXNO010000041.1:63079197-63166219 GCA_028565335.1 Limnodromus scolopaceus | reverse complement strand
GCCCTGGCGTGTCCGCGCTGCCCCCGCCCGTCCGCCCACCTGCGCAGCGCCGCTCCCAGCGCGGCTCCGCACGCCGGCGCTCCCTCTCTCTCACACACACGCACACACGCTCTCTCTCACTCTCCCTTTACCCGAAGGTGCTCTGATAGCCGTTTAATGAGGGGGAAAAGTTAAGAGATTAAAGCAATATGAACCACCGTCGCTCGTAGCAGTGCCCTACCCAGAGCAGAGCAGAATCCAGCCAGCCATCCCTGCAGGAATGGAGTCGGTAAAACAAAGGATTTTGACCCCTGGCAAGGAGGGATTGAAGAATTTTGCTGGAAAATCGCTTGGTCAACTCTACAGGTAAGGTTGCGATCTCTTAATAGGACTCTACTTCCCAGAAATATTTGGAAGCTTTTCTTAAGGGCCAGCTGCTGAGGGAGGTCGAATGCTTCGGGGAGGGCAGTGGTGGAGGGGCTGGGAGCTGTTGAGATGCTGCTGATATAATCTGGATCCTGGAAACTAGTGCTGAAGCTTCTCAATATGGCACCCTCGTAACTTCTCTATCTGATTCGTAGATGGTGTCAGTAAATATGTAGCCAAAGATTACCCCATCTTTCTCCCGCAAAAACAGGTTCCCATCTTGAAATCATAATTAGGAGAGAGCAGCTCCTTGTAATTTTTTTCTCTGTTAATTTTGCAATGCATTCCCAGGATCTTTTCCCCTGCCTTTACCAACCATTAAAAAAAAAAAAAAATAATAATAATCTTTCCTTGTTTCGATTAGTCTTGTCCCTTGCGTAATTCGTCGTCAGAGGAAGATAAACATGGAGATGTATAAATAATTGATACCCCAACGATTTTTTTCTCCTGAAGCTGAAACATATAGAGGGATGTGTTTAATTATTTATCCGTCTGCCTTAAGAAGCATCCACTTGTCTTATAAGTAATACACAACTGCAATTGCTAACTCAAAGACATCACTCAACAGTGTGTTTCTGTGCGTACAGAACATTTCTACCGTCTTCGAGCCCTGTACACACAGATAAACAAACCCAAATTCTCGCATACCTAAAGAGTGTATGCACTAAAGTTGACACATCTTGCTCCATCCAACCTGGCGACTTTAGTGACCTCCAGGACGCCTGAAAAAAGTCTGTGAAATTCCAATGTATTTTCGATTGTCCTCTCTGCTAGTAATTACCCCCAAGTGGTCTTTTTTTTTTTTTTTTTCGAATTCAGATTAAAGGAAACTGCGGATTTATCTGTCATGGGTAGGTCACGTAAAAGTCTTTTTTCCATACCTATGCGGCAGTGTTGGGCACAGGCACGAGGCTGTTCCACAGCATGAGTCACAACTTCTGCTGCCATTTTCAGGGAAGGGGACATATCAGCGAAGTGATAAAGACAAAATTAAGATTTCAGTTTTAGTAGGAAGGCTACAATTTTGCAAAGCCAAAAGCAAAACCAAAGCAATCAACAACGCAGCGAATATTCTACAGGATTTTTTGTCACATTTTGATCATTTTCAATGGTCAGATAAAGAAAATAAATATTGATGATCCAGAATAACTGCTTAAAATATAATTAAGAAAAAAAAAACCCTCTTTTTTTGCCCTAAAAGATTCTACAACATAAAAATAAAATGATCACGTCTACACGATTCACATAGTGAATAATGGAGAAACGGTGTTTGTATTTTCCAGGAAAACTCCGTTTGAACTCCCTCCTTGATTAATAAATGCGCAAATTGCTAATTGTTTTCAATGCGCGGGAGTGAAGTATTTTGTTTCCGATTTTTTAGAATTAAAATAGTTTTCCTGTCCCCTACACATTGATTTCCAGTGTCTTCCCGAAGACAAGAAGCCTATTCAGGGAGAAAACACTTCTACACAGTCCTTTATTCGCACGAACGAGTTTTGAACATAAAACCACGGCGTTTTATTTTATTTACTTCTTTAAAATACTTCTTAATGGTGTGGTCTTTAAGCATGGAAATAATTCTCCCAGCAAAGAAAAATTGGAAGAATTTCAATGCAGTAACTATTGGAGAAAATCCCTGTATTCTCTCCAAAACACGGAGAACCTTTTGAGCCTGATTCTGCTAATTGTTACCGCTCCATTAGCCGGATGAGTTAACCTCAAAGAGATGCTCCGAGGAGAATTTCTAGAGCAGGGGTGAGGCCAGCGGTAGGAGAGTCCCGAGTGTCGGGAAATGGTCAGATATTCGCTCCTCAAGAGGATGGAGCTAGGATGGAGGCGGTTAGTTTCCCTGCCTTTTAAATATCTGAGTGACTGCAGCAGAACATTAAAAATATTCAGCCTGGGACACTTGTTCGATAAACCCGGTCTTTCTTACTACCGACATGGCATTTTTTTAAAGCTTTTCCAGCAAAGAAGAAATAAACCGAAATGTTCTAAGTCACTTTTCGTGGGTGGCGGGGTGGGAGGGTGTTCCGTGTTTTTCTGTTGATTCGAAATAGTTGCAAACAACCATTTCCCGTCAGATTCCTGCACATTGTTTTCTAGGAGCTAGGATTCTCAGATAAAAAGAAAGGAGTGGGGGCAATGAGATCGAGTTTAAAGCCCACCAGGGGAGGTTAAACCTGCTAAGAGATCGCACGCTCACACCGTGTAGCTGAGCAGATGCGATCTTTTGGAAAGACTTCTCCGGAGCTGCCGGTTCTCTAAAGACGGTCATGTTTTCTCTCACTGCATGTGACAGCCATTTTGCAAATCTAAAATAAGTAGCAATATCGCCGCCCCCCTCCCTTTCTGTTCATATTTCTTTTGTTCCCAGACCTGAAGCGAGATATACACCGTGATCAACCCCCTGGGTGTTTCTAACATAGCAAGAAGGGAATAAAACCTTCTCCAAAAGACTGTTTCGGTTTCCATACTATGCCTCTTGGGCTACCCAACATGGCGCCTCTGCAGTGGTAGAGATGATGTCTTCTTAATGCGTCCTACATATTTAAGCAGAAGTCTTTAATGATAGATGAGCAATTCTCAGCTAGAGCTCCTCCCTGGGCTTCTGCGGCGGGGTGGCGGGGGGGAGATGGGGATGACTAATCCTGACTCCCACAGGTCATCGCCAAAGAACAGTTGAAGGTGAATGGAAAACAAGGAATAAATCCTCAAATCAATCCAAACCGAGCCAAAGGGGCGGGGGGAGTGGTGAACTTAAGCCTTCAGCCACCCGAAGCGGCTGTGCGCTCAGGCGGCCAGGGCTTGACTTTCCCTTCTTGTGTCGGGCAGAGTCCTAGAGAAGAGGCAGAAGCCCGGGGACACCATCGAGCTGACGGAAGATGGAAAGCCCATGGAAATGCCCGAGAAGAAAGCCCCGCTGTGCGACTGTACCTGCTTCGGGCTGCCCCGGAGGTACATCATTGCCATCATGAGTGGACTGGGATTCTGCATTTCCTTCGGGATCCGATGTAACTTAGGAGTGGCCATCGTGGATATGGTCAATAACAGCACCATACACCGAGGAGGAAAAATTATTAAAGAGGTGGGAACCCTTCCCTCGTAAACTCCATTCCTCCCAGTATAACTCCCAGGTCGAACACCTTTAGGGCAGGAGAGAAGGGCTCGGACGGTTTCGCAGCATTTCCCCCTTCGCCCCCGCGTTTCATCCCGCGATGCTCCCCAGCCCGGGGCGGGAGGTCCCCCCCTCGCACTGCCCGGCCCCGCCGCTGCCCTTTGTAGGACGGAAACCCCCGTTCTTGAAGGAGAAACAATTTTTACCGATTATTCCTATTTTTCCTTTTCGGTTCCCAGCCCCATTTTGCGGCATTAATTTGAGGGCAGTTATACATTTTATTCTTCTTCCCTTTCGCACACAATCTTGAAAAGACGCAGATATCTCGTAAAATAAATGTAGGGGATGGGAGAAGGAGGGCGTCGAATAAGCCACTGCCAGCGGATGGGCCGCGCTGTAACGGAGACTGGGAGGTTGTGCAGGAATGTTTGAAAACACCAGAGTGAAAGAATTTCTGCCCATAAAAGGCGTTAAAACGATAAGACCCGTTTTAAAACGGGTACTAGTCTAGCGAGAAAGAGGCGGACGGTAAATACGGATGAGCGTTAAATATATAAATCGGCAGACAAAACCCTCTAGCACACTCCTTGCACGGCCAAGGTGCACAGCCACGGCCCTGCGGGAAGGGAGGGCAGGCGACGCCTCCGCCGTCCCCTCCGTCCCGTCCCCTCCCCGCCACCGATCTCGCCGGGCTGTATCTGCAGGCCGGGAGAGAGGGCTCCCAGGGGATGCAGCGGCAGCCGGGTGTCCCCGCGGGTCCCAGCGGCTCCCCGGGGCTGCGCTGCCCCGGCCCGGCCCCACGGCGCCCGCCCCGGCCGAGCGGCTCTGGTCACTCATGAGCGACCCGGTCCCTCGCGTGTCCCCGGGAGGCGCGGACGGCGCTGGGTTTATTGCAATTATTGAATTTGTTTGGCTGTTTATTTACCCGGCGGGCAGCTGGAGGATTTGCTGTGGTGGGCTAAAGCAGCTTCGGGCGCCCGGCGCGCCGCGTCCTTGTCCTTGTCCCCCGGCCGAGTGCCACCCCCGCGCTAGAAACGCCCCCCTCAGCTCCCCGCTACCAAGTTTTTTGCGTGTGAATGTTTTGATCTGGCACGATTACAGCCTTCCTCTTCTCTTTCTCTCCTCCTGTCCCGGTCCCTTGCGTTGGAAGAAAGCGAAGTTTAATTGGGATCCTGAAACAGTCGGCATGATCCACGGCTCTTTTTTCTGGGGATACATAATCACCCAGATCCCCGGCGGATACATCTCGTCCCGGCTGGCAGCTAACAGGTAACGACGGCCTAAATAGCCCCAGGGTCCGAGCGGGAGGTGCCGGGGAGCGGGGGGAGCCGCTGACACCCCCCCTTCCCCCGGAGGCGGGGGCAGGGCCCGCCACAGCTGAGGCTCCCCCGCACCCTGGCAGCAAACCCTCCCCTCCACCACCCTCTCCCCCCTATACTTGTTCAAAGGCGGTGGCGTTAAATAAGGAAAAAAACCCCACTTGTATGAAACCTGGAAACGCGGGTGTGGCGATGCACTGACCGCCTGTCCTGAAACTACCTGCTGGTTTTACGGGGAATATCTCCTGTTTGTTCCCTTTTCCTTTAATACGTCATTTAAGGAGGTTGTGGCAATGATATTTCAAACAGCCTGTGTACAGAAGCAAATTGACAGATTCATTATTTCATCAAAGCTTGAGAGATTTTTTTTCCCCATGATTGAACGAAAGAATCTTATGATTTTTGTTTTAATGAAAAGGAAAACCATCAACAGGAATTTTCCATTAATGCACAAATGAATTTAGAATGGTCGAAAAACGTGATTCAATGAGACTTCCACAATGAAAAGAAAGTGCAGATGGTGCGGGGACTTAAGGACTCGTTTCTATGGTGTCTGGCAATTTTTCAAGCACCCAGGGTGCGATTCTACCTGTTAATTAGATCCACTGAGTATTCAAGACACACGAGGCTTTCACATCCATGCTTAATGCCACAGGCTCATCGTTTGCAGAAGCAGCGAAGGTCCTAGTGCCCCTCTTCAAAACAATAACAAACTAAGTGCAAATGGATACTAAAATCAGCAATATATACCTTTAACTCTTCTCGGGAGTGTGCAACATCAAAGGTAGGCCTGGGGAGGCAGAGAGCTTTGCCTGGTGAGCAAGCTTACTTGTGTTTGTTTGAGAAAGAGGGGGAGGAGAGAGGGGAGCTGCGGCAAAAATGCTCTCTCCAAGTTAAATAGCTTTTTAGACAGAGACCTACATTAAAAAGAATGAGTATTTACTAATGGAGGGAGGCTCTGTAACCGAGATAACCCTAATGACCCTCCTTTTAAAGCAAATAAACCAATATACAACATTTATTAAACTGAGATATCCATTGCCTGTCTGTTTACAAGTGCCATCTTTCTGATAACGCTTCAGAAATGTAAAAGGCCGTTTCAAATAACAATTAGCAGCCAGTTAAAGGGTTCTTTTTCCTTTTCTTCCTCCTTCGAACATTTTTGCATCTTTATACAGGCTGTAACCCCCCAGGATTAATTGGAGTTTGGCTTAAGTAAAGACTGCAGAATTTGACTCAGAGAAGCAAAAATCTGTCTTCATTATCCAGAGCAACATCAGTAAAGTCATTCGAATCAATCCAAATTTAAAGTGGTGCAACTACAAAGGTCTGCAAGACAATGGCAGGGACATTCCCAGGAAAACTCATTAGTAGAAACACACAACCTGGCATACCTGAATCTAATTTTCCCCCTTTTCACAAACATTTACATTTACAATGGTAAATGAAGACTAGTTCTAGTTATTAACCTGGGTGTATTTTAACTCAGCAATTTTCACAGATTAGTGGTTAGTTATTACTATTGTGGAAGCCTCTGAGACAACTCCAACACAAGGCAAATGACTATGTAAATCACAGATTTAATTAAGGAACTAGCTACGACATACATGCCAGTAATTGCAAATAGTAAAATATGGATAGTGGCTGTGGTTTATATTTAGTTTGTAGATAAAAATGGCAGAGAATAGACTGCTGCATGGTTAGATTGGAGTGGTTGGAATAACAGACTATTGAGGAGGTGAAAATACAGGTTAGTTCCTGAATGCTACAAAGAGATTTTGACATCTACACATTCAACTCCAACAGGATGACTGTAGGGTAAAGCGGCACCCAAAATAAGGTGAAAGCCTTGATGTCCATAGTCTTTCCATGAAATTGCATAAGAAAAAGTCAAGTGAGTGAGTATGCAGGCCTAGAAGCCTAAAGCACCAATAGAATATGAGCTACTATAAAAGTCCCTGCTGATTTACATGCCTCGTGCTACAGCCACAACTGGTCCCTTCACACTGTGGTGGATGACAGCCAAGTAACATATTTATTTATTTTTTTACAAACCTCACTGAATATCTTTGTGACGTCAATGGTTTCCTTTGCATTCAGAGCAAGTCTGAATTTATACAGAAAAACGAAGTTCAGATGTGCTCTACATAAAAAACCAATAGACTCTAGAATAACAACACCATAATCAAGATCATCTGTGAGAAACTCAGTCTTGAGTTTAAGGAAAAGGGAGATTTTCAAGACATTAATTTCCTGGAAGGGAAGGAGATAATGATTACATGGAAAAGAAAGCATGAATGAGAAATTGACTCCCAACTGCTAAGAGTGTGAAGGAAGGAAATTGGGAGGAGGGTTAAGGTGTGCTTTGAGAGCTTAATTTATTATTGACAGGGAGTTGCTGAGTCTACGGCACTGAGTTTGCTTGACATTAAGATTCAGTCTAGGAACCAATTACAGAGACTGAGCTGACATAATTTGAAAGTTTCTCTAAGGTAAAACACATGGAAGAAATGACCCTCCCGTGATATCAAGAAAATCTTTTTACACACAATGCATTAATTTCAAGCAGGGCTGTAACCATTTATTTTGATTCTGTCCCTGTTTTAAAATGCTTACTGCCAATCAAGAATTAGCATCCCTGAGCTTTGAACTTTCTAACATATTTTCTTCAACTGAGTCTATCGATGGGTCGCATTTTACTGAGATCCTTTGCTAATTGTAGAACTCACGGCTGCTGCTGCATAGCTACTCTGTTCTGCCTTGACCCGCTGCTCTTTTCATGCATAGCTCCCCATTACTTCTGACAGATCAGATTCAGTGATTTACAGATTTACAAGTAGCAAATGGAGTTTCTCAGGAATTTGCACTTGATAGCTTGGATCTCAATTTATCTTATATTGCATCATCGAGAATTTTCCGTTATAGAGCATTTTCAGCCCAACACTAAGAGAAATGCTTTATCTGAAAGAGGTGTGTTTATGCTGTAGTACAAACAAGGTCAAACAAAACTCTGTTCAAAAATTTCAAAAGCGAATGTTCAGAAATAAAACATCCCCTGAGCACTTGCCTCTCAGGTGGTCAATAGAAGTTGGGCTAGAAATGTTACAAGAGTCAGTGCTCCTAAACACTTTCAACCTCTATTGACTTCGGTAGGAATAGAGAACCTTCAGTACATTGCAAGACAATACTTTTTCAAAACACAGGGATTGGACCTCAGGTGCCCCCTCATTTGCAATCAGTGAAGCTTTAAACTTGCGTGCCTTGAGAAGTGTGTGGAAACAGAAGAGGATTCTCTTTTGCCACAAGAGGCTGGAGACCTCTCCTCCCAGAGGAGGATCTGCTTCTGGAAGATGCTGGAATGAAAGCACTATGCAACCAACCACAGCAGACTCAGGGAACAAAGGCGGAGCAATGCAGAGTCCCATGGGTAGGGTTTGTTACAGCTAGACCTTTTCTCAGGGTTAACTTCTCAATGAACAATCAACAATTAACCTTGCCGTCAATTAAGCATGACACGACGATAGCAGAGAGTATCGAGCAGGCTCTAGTAGTTTAGAGAAGGCATCTTGTTACATGGACATCCAGGTTTGTGAGTAATCTAGGTTACTTCTCCTACTTGAACATATGTACAGCCTTATACTAAAAAAAGAGCCCTTCTCCCCAGGCTGCAGTACACTGGGAGTAGAATTCATGGCTCCTGCAAAGATTTTTACATAACTATCAAGATAAAATCGGCTATGATTCAGAGCTTTCGAGACTGTAGGGGCCAAAATAGACAAGCAGATTCCAGAGACAAATCCAGAATAATATGAATATTTATTGGTTATAACCCTTTCTGATAAGTAATAGCAAAGCTTTCTCCTCCAGAAGTGAATAAAGAGTTTATTTATTTATTTATTTATTTTTAGATTGTTGGTGATTCAATGTTATGTTTATCACTAAATCATAGTGGATTTTGGCTATTGTGAGTGAGGCTTTCAGGAGGAAGGAACTGAGTTGCTTTTGCATTGTTAAAAAGTATTTTTCCTTGAAAAATACAAGAAAACATGAAAATTCAATTGTGATGCCCTCATGCCATGTATCCACACTGTTTAATCAGCTGAGCTATTACTCATAATGGCAGTTAATGCCATTTAAAAGCACATAAATCTTATTTGAATCCTTTTAAAGTACAGGTTTTAATGTCAACATTACAGAGGCTCCCACCAGAGGGGTTGTCATTATACAATTACTGTGCAATGTGAACAAAAAGGGTCTGAAATGCTGACAGTCCTCCAACCCCACCTACTTGTAATTTCTATTTAGTCCATGAAAAGAATTTTGGCTAGGGCTAATCAGAGTTCAACTTATCTTGGCAAATTTTAAAAAGCAATCATAATTCTCAGGGACTGAAATCTTACTAAAAGAAAGAAAAAGAAAGTTGTGGTTTGGTGGTTCTCCAACTCTATCATTCATAACTTGATTTAAATGGAATGCAATAGCCAAGGTGTTTAAACGTTCTAAACCAAGGCGAGGGATGCAATATTCTGGTATGAAATTCAGAAATGTCATTTAATAATTACATTATTTTGTAGTATCTTAACAACTATCTTATAAACAGATTTTGCTGTTCTGATGCTTTGAAAACAGCAAACTGGAAACTGATGCAGCTTTTCTTGACTCTGAGCTCCTCCAGGAAGATTTATACTGTTTGAGTGAGTTAACAAGCACTTCAAACCTCAGGTGCATTGTGTCATTCCCAAAATATGCATGTCTCTGCCTGTCTGCGGCATAAGGACCCTAGCCTATTTGGAGTATTTGCATGGGTCATCACGTGCTGTGATGAAAGCCCTTCTTTTTGTGTTTTGCACAACCAAGAGAGTGCCTGTAACTGGACTAGTGATATTCATCACACTGGGAGACTGACGATTACCTGGCTAGTGTTTATGAACCTTTCAAAGATATGATACTGCTGAATAGTCCTAAAATAAGATCTACTGTGACCTTCGCATTCCATCAGCCATTTTGGGAATGCTGATGAACTTGTGGGTATGAAAAGGATCAGACAATCAGATGATATATTAAATACCGTTTGATAAACTGGCTTCTGTTCAATATATACGACACCCAAGTGCAAAGTAACATCAGGGAGTGGGGACCCATCCTGGGAAGCAATCAGGCTGAACAGGATCTTAAGCCATGCTGAACTAGAAACCCATCATGAACTTCCAACATGATGCTCTAATAAGGAAGCTGATGTAATCCTGGGATATTTATTTTTCTGGTTTAAGTGCAGTGAGTGTATTTAGGTCAATGACACTGTCCTTGGATTGTTGTGGGTAATTTGGCTACATGCATATTAATATGTGTGTCAAAAAATTAGAGATTGATTTAGCCATCTTTAATTACTTAAAAGATGATAGTAGATAATGTCACATGGTGAAAGAAATAGCAAGAGCTATGTATTCAGGATATCAGTATATAAAAAAAAATACTAGGAGGTAATCTGACTACAAAGCATGTATAAAATTCCACTAAAAAAAATTGCTGGCTATAAATGTGTGCTTTAGTCCCATGGAAAGGTACAAAAAGAATCAGTAAATGGCAACCATATAAATGAAAAAAGCATACATATCAACAATAACAACTAGCCACCATTGGTCCAAATGGAGAAATTATATGATAGATTCTCTTCCTTTGGGTGTTAAATTGCTATATTGGAAGCTATATTTTAGCTATTATAAAATGTTTTCAGTACAGGGATAATTAAGCAAAACATAAGGGATAATCAAGTGAAACATAAGGGTTAATACTATAGTGATTGTCAGGCTAGACGGCCTTAAAACTAAGCACTTGTTTTGTTTTTAGTCTAGAAATATAATAATTTTATTTAAATGAATGTTTCCTATTCCACATTCATGCTATTGCAAAGCTGCCACTGCCTGTGAATAAATTACCTGCTGTGCTGTCACACATAGAAGGAAAGGTGTGAAACCATACTGGTTTTTACCATCTCATCTCAGGGCAATTATATATCATTATATTTTAACTTCTGATACATGTTTTTAAAATTCTTTAAAAACCATTCTGGAAATCTATAATAAACACCTTATCCTATCAAAAGCATCACCAAAATGCTGTGGCAGTCATTGATTTCCTAAGTGAACAGTTAAAATACTTGTAAATTAGGAAAGATTCTCTGAAATTAGTGGGTCATTGTTAGGTTACACAGGATAGGGAATTAATTCCCAAGTTTGCAGTTACATATTTAAAATAGAAATACAGGTTTTGCATGTATGTGCCAAGTACTGTTTCAAAAATAGGTCTGCAATAATCACAGACTTTTTTTGGTAAAACTAAGCTGAGTGACCATTTTGGCTCATTTGTGCATACTCAGTCATCAGAACTTTCTTACACAAAGAAATACACAGGGAAGAATAGAACGACAATTTTTAAAAAATCAAAGCCCCTTATAATTCTATGATAATGACATATATTTCTTATTATCTGTTAAATGACAAATCCTGGCACTACTCACATTAAGAATCATCACTACATAACTATAGTAAATTTCTCTACAATGCAATTATCTCTCATCCGTATTGAACCCTTCATTATTGTCACATTCTAACCTGAATGAAAACACATAAATCAACCTTTCACTTCAAATTCATCTTTGTTTTTAAAGCGCCATTCATCTTGTTATTAAGGGCTGAATCCTTCTTCCTAGCAAGTAATCTGATAGGATTATTTGCATGCATAAACTGAATGATATTTCAGACAATTGTATGTCAGTGCATTTCATCTCAGAGTTTCAGGGATTTTCACTGAAACTGTGTCACTAGCGTGTCAGTGAAATCAGGTTATTTCTCCCTAACTCAGCCTTAATGACAAAAAGCATTAAAAACGTAAGGTAAAGCATTAGTTTAGAAATACAAGTGCAAAGATTACCTAGAACTTTACAACTTCATATTTTTCTATTTTAAAAAAAGAAAATATTCACTCTCCTTTAGCAGGTAGATATATTGTGTGTTTTTCTGATTTGCAAATGATGTATAATTCACAGCATGACCCAGGCATTTGTGTATGCTTAGACAAGAGCCAACCTCTGAACTTCTGCAGACATAAACTGACCTTGCAGTGTAAGAGAGAGCCCCCCAAGCTGTACTTGCCAACCCCACCTTTCACGTTCAGTTCAAAATCCTGCAGATTAAACTAGGCTCCAATCCCAGGCACTGGTGTTGGGTTTGTCTGTTTCCAGGCAAAGAAGCCAATATTGCACAAAAAGCCCAAGATGATTTTGTCACCGTACTGTATTGCAGGGTTTCTTAAGCACCGGTCACTGCAAGAAGGGGACCAGGAAAACACCTTCGGGTGGCTGGTACCACTGCTGCCTCTGCCATATGGCTCAGGGTCCTTCCATTTTTCTGTCACGAATGATGAAGCTGTTTTCACAATTTAATGATGCAACAAGGGATTTGGATGGGGGTTTTGGTTGGTAAAAAGGGGCCTCAGATGTGTGACAAAAATTAATAATGTATCCAAGCCCTTATTATACTAGATTAGATGGCGGGAGGTCGGCTTTTACATATTAATGCTTCATGAAGGGCTTATAATAGGATTTACTATGAAGGGCACACAGACACATCCCCTTCCTCCCTTGTATACATATGAATGAAAATAACCTATTTTATCATATTTTTAAAAAGCAAAATAAAGCTGCTAGACCTCGGCTGCTGGCCACAGACCATTATTAAAGAGGATTGGTTTTCAGGGATTCTCTCATGAAGCATGGTCAACCTAAGGCTGGCACTTGGGAATAAGTGTTCCTTCCTAAAGTCAAAGGTAGTTTATTCTAGCTGTTTTGCTGGGCAGCTGAGTTCATCAACCACTCTAATATTCATGGCATAATCCCATCTTTGTTAGCTCTATGCCATTTTATGCAAATTAAAGGCCCGATTCAGAAAAAACCACTACATTCTGCATCTATCATTTATGAAGTCATAAACTGTCAGGGGGAGCACTTCACAGGAATATGCCTACAGTAGAGGGGTCAACAGAGTCATCAGGAAATTAGCCTATACTACAGAAAAGTCAGAATGATGATATATGTCCTAAAATAGCTAAACAATGCCTCCCCACGCTGGATTAATTTTCACTTAGTCCATTTCAAATACATAGACAGAAATATAAATTGTCCCAAGAAGGGTAGTCAGCATGATTACAAGCTGAAAAGATAACGAGAATAAGATAAATATTATCACTATTATTTAGGTTACAAAGGTGATGAACAGGTGACATAACAGGTAATACTTCATAAACATCAGTACATTAGTGTAAATATTTCGAATGAGTGGCTACTCACAGTTTGTAGTCAAGGAGGTAACCATTGAGGCACAGGGGAACAGCTGAAAAAAATGCAAACAGTTGTCACAATATATTACTGACTAAAATCTTTTCAGAAGTCAATGAGAGCACTGTTTACATTTACATAAATTGAAAGCAAGTAAACCATTATCAGTGGTGTTAAATTTAGAGCTTCCAAGCAAACCTCAAGCAAGTACATTATAGGCTAAAATATTATTTTCTCTGTTACTGACAAGCACTTGTGTTACTCTCAGTTGACTAGTACAAGTCCACAAATGTGGACTTTTGGAACTACTTGCGTATAGAAAGGCAGCGATCCTCAAGATACTAAATGCAGGGAACTACGTTTACTCTTGATGAGTTTTTTTTGGACTGAATATAAACATTTCTGAATTTGACCCTGCTTGTTCAGATATAACTGACAAGAGTAGGATTATGTCTGAAATTTGGACTTATTTTTGCATTCCATCCTCCATTGATCCAAATCCTTTGAATTGATATCTGTAGAAAAATTGCCACACAGTTTACATAAAATTACACTGGCCACTTTCAGACCAAGTTTATAAAGAAACATTTATTGGAATTACATCATCCCGGTATGTCAATCCTATCAAATAACTTTGCTCCCAGTTCTCTCCCAGGCCCCGAGCCTACATGAATCCCTGCTGCATGTACAACACCTCATAACCAGAGTCCCTTTCAGAGAGAAAAAGACTAATCCTCTCTGAAACAAAACTCACATAACCTTCTGACATACTTCCAGGCACTCTATCCACAGGTATCCTTAATCACTTCTACCTGCTTTAATACTTTGCCCAATACAATATATACACTGGATTTCATGTAACAAAATGCTATTTAGATTGGTTGCATAAAAACTCTAATGTCACAGTCGCTTTGCTCCAAAGGAATCAGTGTTTGCTCTGAGCAGTCCAGATACAATCAGCTGTAACACGTCAGAAAACACTTCACAAAGCAGTACAGATGTAGCTTTTGAGTCCAACACATAGCAGTTATTCTCCAAACCAGCTCCACAAAACATTTGAAAGTTAAAACCACAGATGATTTCTTTGATAAGTGTATTACATATCTCTAAATCAACAGAGGCAGTTGAATCAGAGCCTAAGCCCTGGAACTCAGTAAGGTAATTTGAATGAGATGGTCTTGGTTTGAAACACGATCTAGCAGATTACATATTTAAAGAGCAAGACATCCCAAAGCTAATGAGCTAGAAGGAATGAGTCAGAGTTTTATCTAGACATATATGGATATAATGAGTTGTAAAATGAAACCGCAGGTTTGAAAGATTCCCCAGCTGAATTCAAACAGGAGAGAGAGCGGGTTTGTAGGGTGATCAAATGAATGAAGAATGAAGCAGATGAGGTGAAGAGGGCCTGGCTTTCTTAGTGAGGCAAAAGAAAGAAGATAGAATTGCTATTGGGGTAAACTGCAGAGATTAAAACCTCTGAAATAAAACAGCATGCGTACAAGGTATCTATTGGATGTAAGAAGTAACAAGCTGGAAAGGACTTCAAAATAAGTAGGACAAATGCTAATTACTTCTGAGATGGAACCTGATCTGCTTATGAAAGGATGATGTAATGCACTTGCTGGTAAGAGCAACGATCAGAATTCAATGACCCAGGATTCTTTTACGTTCAGCATCAATTGCAATGATGCTATCATCCAACAGTGCCCAAGTTTTTCATAAAATACACACTGGCATATCCAAAATAGGTCTGTGAACAGGAAATGGAAGGCACAGCCTGAAAACTATTAAGGGTCTTGGTTTGATGTGTGTGAGTCAGCGGCATTAGTGGGGCTTGGAGAAGGCAGAAGGCTAATGGGGCTTTGTGTTACTGATACACATTGACTTAGTCTCTGCATGGCATTTCAACCTGGTGCTTAATCCAGTCCTTGCATGGTCCATTTTGCTAAAAACCTAGTGAATATTGTAGGATTTATTTATCATCAAAGCTGGCAGATCAAACCACAGCAAATTCAGGTCCTCAAAACGTTCATGTTCTGTATCAAAGTCTTAGAAGACCTGATATGGGTAGAGACACACTTTGGAAGAAGGGAAGTGTTCACTGGCAGCTGAATGCCTGAAATTTCTATGTACTCAGTCACTGCATAACTCAAAGGAAAAAATAAGTTAAAAAGGATGATCACAAATTGTCATTGCTAGCAACATTTGCAGAAGGAAGGATTCTGAAAAACTGCGGCATGCCTACAGGCATTCCAGCTAACTCATGGCCTGTTTCTCCCTAGAGATTATGTTTTACTGAAACAATTAAGCATTTAATCAAACATTCCACCTTGCATTTCTTCATAGACAAGAAATTCTTTGTGTTGCATTAAAAAAAAAAAAAGTAATCAGGTCTATGTTGTGTTTTTGGCCTTTTCTAGGAGGAGATGTGTCAACGATGAATGATAGTAGGCAGAGTAAAAGATAATAAATTTTAGAATCTTGAGCTGACAGCATAGTCTAAAAAATCACTTTGTGTGATACACGTTCAGCTGCCCAGAGCTGCTGCTGCACTGGGACTCTCCCAAACAAGTGCTGTTCAAGAAAGAACATCAAAGGATTGTCAAGACCCAGTTTATTTCTGTATATGCTTGATAAAATAAGTCCTCTTTTTCAGCATATTCTATGTGTTTTCTGTAAGGAAATGGAATGACAATAACCAGCTCATCAACTTGAATCCAAACAAATTTGATTTTTTTTTAAAATAAGTTTTCATCTCGTCTTTAGACTAGGTTGGGAAATCTTTGCAAGCAAAACTCATGTTTTCACTCCTCTTTAGTTCCTACCCTTACCTAACTCTATGAAAAAGGTTTCATCTATGTTTACAAATAAAGTATTTGTTCAATACAGATACTTTACCAAATGAAAATAAAGTCCTCTATAATATGATTGGTATGACAGTAAAATTGTCAAGCGCAGAGATTTTGTGTCCCAGGATCATGGGCTACATTTTCCATAGGTTCCTTTTTACGGTCAGAATAAACCACCTTATAATATTTTGATTTAATTTATCATAGCAGTGTGAAATACTTTCACACACCTTCCCCATGGTTCCCCGGAAACCTAATAAAATAATAAAACTTTCCTATTCTGTAGATAGGTCTTCTATGAAATGATGATCAGTGTTTTTTTGCAGGTGAAAACTATTCATTTACATCCCTGAATGAATTTTCTATTAAAGCCATTGAAAACTTCTCTGGGTTATCATGAAGAGTGATGTGAAACCTTCTATGCCTTCATAGTTATCAACATAAATTAATTAACTAAAATATCTGTTATCTTGTTTTGTAGTTGTCAGTGACTAACACTTACTATTCTTTAATTATTTTGGATTTTAATGACATGGCATTCATAATTGATTAGCATATATTTAAGCATCTTAAACCTAGAGTATTTTCTCTTTTAAATAAATACTAAAATATGCTATTTTGAACATACAGAGTTACTCTTTGATTTATTTTTTTTTAAAAGATAAACTTCCGTTAAGGTACTTCATATGCTTCAGAACAGACATATGTGGGTTTTTTTCAGAAAGTTGAACCACATATATGGAGAATAAAGAGGCATAGATAATTGTGGGTTTTGTCAATTATATTAAAAATATAAACATAAATAGACATAAAATAAATTCATAAATGACATAAATAGAAATACATTCATTCCTCAGACAGCTGAGGAATTGACTCCTCCCCATAGACTTATAACAATTTTCACTCCCAGTCACTGGGGTAAAAGGATGCCTCCAACCAGGACCCCTTACTTTCAGATATCATATGTGTAACCCAGTACGTCACCCATCTGGCATTCAGCATTTGGTGTGCATCTGTGCTCCCACTGGTCTCAGATCACTTTTTGAGCTGGCACTTCTTCCAGCCAAGTAACAATATCTGTAAAGCACTCCCATGCACAATGCTCATGTAATATGAATTGCCTGGAAAAGGTAGATGAGAATAGTGGGGCTGCACAGATGCAGAGTTAGAAATCCAGAGACGAAAATAAATACTTTCTCTGTAGTTTGTCCCCAAAGAGAAAAATGAGCCAATTGGCTTGAAACCCAAAAAGATTAATTCCCTCTGCAACCTCATTCCATTCTAAGCATTTTTCCTGAATTGTCAGAGTCGTTTCCTTCCTCTGCTCCCATCCCAAATGTCTCTTAGTCAAATATGATTTTGCTATTATTACTACTTGTATTACAGGAGGACTAAGTCACAGCTCATGACCTTCAGATAATGCCAATGTCAGTAAAACACTGAGGATCAATGTTAGATTCTGTCTTTTGGGACTGAGTCCACTGAATCTAGAAATAGAAATAGACAAACAAAGCATATTTTTTTTGTTTCAAGGCTTCTGGTCACTTCTGGTCACTTCTGAGGGCCAGGCTTTACCTTTTTTTTTTTTCTTTTCTTTTTCCCCTCCTTGACCTATTACTACTGTATTTATTAATTTGTTTTCTGTATATGGATATTTTCTCCTTTATATGGTTATACCAGTTGCTGATTTGGGGGTCAGAAAGGAATTTTCCCCCAGGTCTGGGGACTGCTGAAGGCCTACCAGGGCATCTTAATTCCCTCCTAATGTCAGGGGTGAGGATGGCAATGTCATTGGCCTCTCCTGCTCTGCCTCTGTGGCATACTGTAGTTTTCTCAGAGTTTACCTTCAGTCTGCTAAAGCTCTTCATTTGTGACATGGCATTAAAATATGTTTTGTGGGGTTTCAAGTGTGTCCATCATGAAATGGATAAATTAAACTGTGGAACCCCACATACTGTCAGTTTGCTGTGTAAACAAGGATCTTAAAGAAAAACATGGTTTCTAACCCATGTTTGGAGTTGACATTGCAGCAAAATTGTGTAAATGAGAATTGTTTGAGAGGCAGAAATGAAACTAAAGAGCATAACAGATCATAAAATCACGAGCTTAATAAAAATAACAAAAAAGTAAGCACAAAAAAAAGAACAATACAATTTTGAGGTTTGATGTGTGGGTCAGTAAAATGCCTTAGGTATGCCTTAAGAACAATCAGAATGTTAAATTTCCAATTAAATATATTAGAATGTGAGAAGCTTTCAAATATATTTAGATTTATTGCAGCTGAAAATAACTTTTATTTGATCTAAATCATAATAAATGTAGTCAGCTGAGATATTTAAAACAGTAAAACCGTAAGCTTGTACAAAAACTATCATAATACTGTTAGGAGGAAGAATTTAGTATTTATGGAAGTGAAATAAATGTAATGACAAAACAGCACAAAGGAGAAATACTGATTATATTTATGGATGTGCATTGAAAGATGCAAAGGAAATGTAGGAAGATGTATTCTCTCTTCACGAAGAGTTATGGAGAAAACCAATGCCCTAAAATAGGTGTGCACTAAATTGATCGTGCCGCTTTTAATATGCAGTCAAGAAGAAGGGTAAAAAAGCCATTTCTGACAAGAATCATAATTTATCTCTAATTTATTCTGCCCTTAAATCCATAGATTTTTGGGTGAAACATTGATCTGTTTTTGAGAAGGCTGTTCCGATGAAGCATATTTCTGAGAGAGAATTGACTTAGAAGTGACATTGTGGAATTATGTCATTACCTGTTCCTCGAGGCAACTAAATATTCACTGGTACTTGTGTGTGTAAATACAGGCAAAATTTTCATTTGGAAGATGCATGTCTCTGATCATTCCTTGAATTACATTTTCCTTTCTCTTCTAGAAGGAACAGACTCAATGAAACAGTTTCTCTTTAGTGAAAATGAGAACAAAGGCAATTCTGGGAAATGCAGCTTTCAGTTGCGGCAAACAGAAGCTGATTTCAGACACAGAATTGAAAAACTAAAGTATATTTCCTCAACAAAACAGCTATATACCATAACAATTTTGCAAATCTTATCCTTAGAAAGAGATGGCAATTTTTAATATTCTACCGTAGCATGATTTTAACAAGAATAGTGATTTAGAAAGAGTTGCACTGTTTCACACTAGCTTCGATCTGCTCCAGCAAGTCTATGCGCAATCACATCTTTAAAACTGTATTGCTGCACTAGGCATTTAGCTAAATACCTATTCAGAAAAGAAACAGGAAAGGCAACAAACAAAACAGTCCTTTCTGCCTGCTTGCAAACAAATATGGATTTTCTCAATGAATCCTTAGAACAGTTACAGTCTATAACTCTTCAAAATTTGCTAATAGGAACATCTAACTTTTTAAAAGAATTTGTAAAAATCACAAGCAAATCTCCTGCAAGTCCAAAATTCTTCTCACTAGTAAATAAATAAATAAATAAAGCAAATGAAAACCAAGACACCATTGTGCTTTATGTGACCATATGGGCAGTATTAAAAAATAAGGAAATGAAATGCATGTACCTTTGGAGTAAACACTTACACACAAAGAAATTACAAGTAAAGACAGAATTCAGGCCAAAATAGTTCACACAGTGCAACGCAAACACATGCACCAGTCAGTCCCAGTAAATGTGCTGAACACGCTGCCAAACAAAACCAGAAATGTGCTGCGCAGCCAGCTAGATCTTGTTTAACACGAGATGGGGATCACAGGGAACACAATGAGGAGACCAGATATAGAGTTATTTAACAAAGCCTCCTTACTGTGCCAAGAAGCTTTTTTTTTCTGCTGCCCTTTAATATTTGTCAAATAGAAGTGGAGTGTACTCAGTTTGCTATTTAAAGATTCATGTCAGGCTGTAATTCTAAATAGAGAATGTGAAACATAGATGTCTTCGAGGAGACTTTTTTTTCTCTTGAAACTTATCACTGTTTCCTGCTTCTTTAGCCCAAGGTCTGTTTCTCACTAACTTATGGCACTGTACTAATTTCTGGAGAACACATGCTTAGGTTAAAAGTTTCTGTCAAATCAGTTCCACATCAGATACCATGATGTTGTATGTTAAGACATCTCTAGGATTTATCTTAGCATTACATAGTTTTGTATAAAGAAAGTGGCCGGTCATTGCTACTGGCTTCATCCCTTTGCATAGTTCCACTGAAAGGAAAACAGGGTGTGTGTGTGTCAATTATTTCCACAATAAAGGAATGAATGAACATGAAATGATATAATAATGCTGGAGAATAGGCTTCCTCCTAAAAGGGGTAGATATTAATTGAATCAAATTAAAGTTCAGTCAAATATGTGGAATTTTGAAAATGAATCATCACCTCACAGTTATTTAGACCTTGTAATGTGCTTTATTTGAAGCAATTCCTAGGATGCTGTTGGAATCAAAATCAGCAATATTCAATGAGTAGCCTCTGAAAAACCAGCAGAAAGAATGATCTGTTTTCTATGGATATGTGTTTCCAGATTGATTAGCTCTTGTGTCTAAGAAACTCCCAGCTCTGTTTGAAATTCTTCCTGCTGCTTTGGCATTTATAAAAGTGGATTCTCTTCTGCTTTACAAGTAGTGAAGGCATGGTGCCACTTTCTTACAATTAAAGTACTAATGAGAATCTCTCTTTTACTTGGCCTCCTGTTTTAGCAAACCATTTGGAGACCTAATTTCTAATTTCTCTAGAGGATGGCGAATTCAGTCAGATTTGGTTGAAATAGATGTGAAAATAAACTAAAGGAAAGAGCGGGGATACACAGGGAGAGTAAGATCTATACCTGTGACTGCATAAGATGTATTTCCTTAGGAAATTATGGTCCATGTTTGGTCTGGGTCTTATCAGTCAGGTTATTACACTAGATGGAAGTAGACAGTAATCAAGTCCAGCAGTTAGTATGTTCTCTACATAAAAAACATATGTTTAGATACATCTCTATTGATATGTGAGCATATGTGGAACAAGTCAATTGGAACAACACTGAAGTTACTTCCTTCCCTTTTTCTTTTCCCACCTTTGCAGAGTATTTGGTGCTGCTATACTGCTGACATCCTCCCTCAACATGTTAATACCGTCCGCAGCCAGGGTGCACTATGGGTGTGTCATCTTTGTTAGGATCTTGCAGGGCCTTGTAGAGGTATGGAAAAATTATAAAATAACCAGTAAATGTGATAGATGCTTTTTAGCTTTTAATTAGCAATTGTAACATTTCAGAGGAAAGTAAAAATTGCTCGCAGCTTGTTATTGATTTTCAGGGTAATGGATTTCAATGTATGAATTACAGCTATTTGATTTTCCTTCATCTAAATCTCTCACTCGTACCAACAAGAGCTTCTATCATAGGCCCTGACCATGCTCTTGTTGGTATGAATGAGAGATTTACCATGATATAAGAGAGAAAACAATTGAGCCTGTTTTCTTTGTTTGTTTCTTTCTTTACTGAAAGACAGATTTTTAAGCCTGTGGTCGCTGGTTCTTTGTTCCTCAGGGCTACGCACCTCTGTTGCATGAGCTGATTTTAACTTGTGTGCTTTATTGTATAAAAAGACTCCAAAAGAGGGTGCAGAATGTGCCTGAAAGTTGGGTAACTGCCAATCAAGTTCTTAAAGTATACATGTATAAATATGGATCCAATCCTGAAAAGTGATCTGTGTATACAGAGGTGTGCTTGACTGCAAAGAGGGGAGGAACAGAAGCCAGTAGGTAACTACAAAATAAAATAGCTATTTTAGACCCACTCATTTCTGTGATACTGTTCAAAGGACTTGTGAATGCAAAACACCTCAAAAAGGACCGTTCGAAGAAGTTTTACAATAAATCATGACAATCTAAAGATTAAGTCTTTATATTTTTTTTGAAAAAATAACAAAAGACTGAAATGAACAAGAAATTGGTGGTAGGACCTTCTTTCAAAACAGAAGAATGTATTTTACAACGTTTTTGTATATTGAGATTGATAATTTCAACATTTATGATAATATCATCATTTGCCAAAAGTTATTAATTTCTTCGACTTCTTGCATAGGAAAAAACCCATCAAATTAAGAGAAAAGGGACTCTATATTATACATCATAATAATTTTTAAGAATGATTTTTGTGGAAAATTAATGTATATTTAATATTAAATTTTCTAAGAACTCAACACTGCAAGATGCCAGGATTTCTGCGTACTTTTCCTATCATTAAGTTAAAGGCTGGTTTTGAAGAGAGACCTAAAAATATCTGGTTTAATATCAAACACACTAATATCACCCAATTATTTACTTTGTGTTCAAGAATGTTCATTAAAGACAAAGGTAGTGAAAAACTTCTCTCTTACCGTTATATTTTTAAGCTCTTATTGACCTTATTTTCTAGTTTTTAAGCAGTGAAACTGTAATCTGTATTTCCTAAATTATTTTTAAATGTTAGATCAAAAAATGTTAGAAGGCCATCAAAACTGAGGGTTGGAGAAATGAGCTCAGTATTAGAAAGACTCCAGAGTGTCTGTGTTTTCATCCTTCCTATGACTTGGGTACTTGCGCATTACAATCCTTTCTTTTTAATTCTTTGCAATTCTTTCCTGGAAGGGGGAGTAAAAGGAAATAATTGTGTTTTATATCTGTTTCATAACGCCTCTTTAATGATTTGCAACGATATACAAAACCCATTTCAACTTTAATAGAAATTGAGGTTTTCTAATGCTGTGCTCAGACTTGACTATAGAAATACAAATCATTCTCAACTTCTTGTTTGTAGCAATTAAAAAAAAATAAATCTTGCAAAGACAATGAACTGAGTGATTGATCAGCATTAGCTAACTTGTGGCACGCCCATTCCCCAGGGGGTCACCTACCCTGCCTGCCACGGTATTTGGAGCAAGTGGGCCCCCCCATTAGAAAGAAGTAGGTTAGCAACCACTTCCTTTTGTGGTAAGTAACTTCCTATTTTTGTCTCTCCTTCATTTGTAATGTGGAAGTGTTTTGAGACTGAATTTTTCTCCCTTTTCATCCACACGTCTTGTTTTGTAGGTTCCTACGCGGGAGCTGTTATTGCAATGCCTTTAGCTGGAATTCTAGTGCAATATACTGGGTGGTCTTCTGTGTTCTATGTGTATGGTATGCATTTTTTCTCCTCTCACTCCAATATCGTATGACCTTACTCTACCCTTTCTAAAAATGTAAAAGCTACTGTTAATAGGCCCAAAAAATAGAGAAGCAAGTTTGTTAAGCTAAAAATACAGCCTAGAGGAAAGGGCAATGAAAGAACAGAATTTAAAGGAGAAAGTAGGAAAGCAATATTATTAAATAAGAAGAAAGCTAGTTCATGGTGAAACCTTCACCACTTCTAGTACAAGTAGTGCAAACTGCTATGCAGATCTATAGAATCTCAGATCGTGTAATGTCGCTCTTTCATTTATACAACTGTAAGTTTAGAGTACCTGCCCTGACTGAGATGTCCTGATCTTTATCTAAAGACTTATATCACTTCATTCACAGTAGTTGTGCTACCTTAACTTACACTGATGGAAAAAAATGTCCCAAAGGATTTCATTCTGTATTGAATGTGAATGAAGGGGAAACCTTATTGAAATTTGACAAATTACTCAGGAAATGCATTGCTATATTAAAAACAATGCCACAATCTTGTATTTTGCAGGTAAAAAAATTAGTGTAGTAAGCAAACAACAGTGGCTTAAAGCAGAATGGAACTTCATTTACAGTCCGGTGAAATGAAATGGAAGCTGTTGTGTTGCATTGTGTTGTGCAAATTGATGTTAAAATACCAGTGAATATTCACTTACAGTGAAATCATTCTGTAAATGAAACAAACAAGACTTCACTGTGGCCCAGCTCTGCATGTATTTTGCACAAATATTGCTTACAGGATCTGACTCCCTGTTAGAATCATTCAGTAGAAGAGCAGTAACAAGTCCTGCTTAAATTCATTATAATTATTCACAGCTTTTTTTCCCCTTATTTGTTGCTTTACTGTAAATCCTTTTAAAGTCTTTCTTTCCATTCCAAAGGGAGCTTTGGTATAGTCTGGTACATGTTTTGGCTTTTGGTTTCATATGAGAGTCCTGCAAAGCATCCTACGATCACAGATGAAGAAAGGAGGTACATAGAAGAAAGTATTGGAGAGAGTGCCAACCTCCTAGGTGCAATGGAAGTAAGAATATTACTCATACACTTGTTTCCTATAAGATAGTAGTAAAATTAAAAAACAAGAAATAGAAACAACAACAACAAAATCAAACATCATTCTTCTTTAAGACAGAAAAGCACGTTTCATACAATTGGATTTTTTGAGGGGTGGGAAGATCTGAAATCTGCTGATGGATTTCTGAGCAGATATTACTTCTGCACAAAGAGAATCACAGGATCATAGAATGATTGGGGTTGGAAGGGACCTTTAAAGGTCATCTAGTCCAATTCCCCTGCAATGAGCAGGGGTATCTTCAACCATATCAGGTTGCTCAGAGCCCCGTCCAACCTGACCTTAAATGTTTCCAGGGATGGGGCATCTACCACCTCTCTGGGCAACCTGTGCCAGGGTTTCACCACCCTCAGCATAAAAAAAATTCTTCCTTACATCTAGTCTAAACCTCTCTTTTTGTTTAAAACTGTTACCCCTTGTCCTATTGCAATAGACCCTGCTAAAGTGTTATATATAATAATATATATCTTATATGATCCCTTCTGGAAGGTTTTCCTCTTCCTAAAAGTGGAAGGAAAGCACTACATAGTGTCTCTTCAGGTCCTCAAAACATCAAAAAAAAAAAAGCAAATCCTGACTATTCCATGTTTCTTTTGCAAGAAATGCTGCAAAAAATCATACTAGGAAAGCCATAGAAACATTCCCCATTATTGTGATAACTTTACTGGAAACATGCTATCAAGCCTCTCATAATCTGATTTAGTTCTGTACTGGATTAGTTCTCAAGAACCCCTAGAAAACAGTTATGAACTCAGAGCCTTTTCGAGCCATTCTAGTAATCTATCATGTTAAAGAATAATTTTCTTATTTCTCTATTGAAAAGCTTTAAAGAAACTATCACCATACTTACTAACTTAAGAAAGTAAAAAAAAATAAAAAATTGGTTCTTAAGCCTCACTTTGTCTGCTCAAATTTTTACACTATCCATGCCCAGTAGACACCCCCTACCACTCTCCAATATGTTTTCAAATTCGTCAGAACATTGGTTCTTGATTGAACTCAGGAATAAACCATTTTTCTCTTGGTAAAAAACTATGATATAGATTAAATAGGGAACTGGAAATATTACAGAGTCATTTTGTTGAGAGCTGACATATTTAGGTGTTGTTGAGGTAGCATCTGGGTTGATGTTTAACAGCAGTCAGCAGTGTTCATGCTTTCTTATGTAAACGCTTTGAAAATCTTAGCTGATATGAGATACTTCAAAGGATGTCCATATAATTCTAACTTGGACTGGATAATTTATGTCTATTTTTTATTGTTGTTTTTTAATTAAACATTTTTTTGGAAGTGATTATTTTATATCAATAGTTCATTTGCTTCTAAAATATTTAGGCTGAAATTCTTCCCACAGTATCATGTTGGCTTTTCTGGCTGGCTTCTCATTAATTAAGTCACACTCTCACTTAAGTGTAATTTAATAGGTATACAAGGTATTGCATATATCCAGCCATGGGCTCTTTTTCTTTGAAGAAAAAACACAGTAGACAAATCAACAGTAGACTAAATACAGCCTGAAACCTTGCTGAAGAGATTTGCTAACACTCATCTGGGTATAGATCCTGTATTTGGATCAGCACAGATGGGCAGAACCCTGGGCTCACAGAGAGGTGCTGAGACTCAGCAGGACTGTAGTTCTGTCCATCTGTCATTTTTTTTTACATTATGCAATTCATTTTAAAACTAAAATAAAATAAACAAAAAATATATTGACCAAGCAGTTTCAGGTGAGGCTTGATAAAAAATTGGTCAGAATGCTGGGATTAAGATTTAAATGATAAAAATAAATCTAGATGAAATTGTGTACTTACAGTGTAAAACCTGACTGTTGCCTTAGATACAAAAACATTGTCTTTTAAAGATATATTATTATTATTTTGGACTTGTTTATGTATGTTCATGTTTAAATGATTGAGATAATGGCACTTGTACGTGAGTGTTGTGACGCAGCTAAGTACCACTGAGTTTCTTCACTACTGCATTTTGCAGTAATTTTTACTGCTTATGTTTTTAAATTAAATCTTGATCATTCAAACATGGATGCAGCTACTTTATCATAGTTGAAGTCATTGGAATTCAGATATATAAAGCTGTGCACATATGAGCTTGTTGGACTATAGGTAAAAATAACTGATAAGGAAGGGGAAGAAAGATAATTGATAATGACCAAAACGGTGACTGGATCCCCCTTTCTGTGTTTCAGAAATACAAAACTCCATGGAGAAAATTTTTTACATCTATGCCAGTCTATGCAATAATTGTTGCAAACTTCTGTAGAAGCTGGACTTTTTACTTGCTGCTTATTAGTCAGCCTGCTTACTTTGAGGAAGTCTTTGGATTTGAAATAAGCAAGGTATGTAAAAATGTAAAGCTTTTATCTCAGCTAAATAAATATCAGAGCTACATTTGTAGTATTTATTAGGAGGAAAGAAAAGTGTTTTGCATCTTTATCATGGGTTTATAAGTCTTAACTCTTATCCCTCCCAGATACTGCTCCCCTGACCAGTGCATGTAAATGAAGTAACAATAATGACAAAGGATTGGACAGGGGAAGGTGAAGGCAGGATGAGATTTAGTGATGATCTACTTGGGGCCATATTGCAAAAAAAGACCTTCAGTTAAGTGCTTGAAACCAGATCATGCATGGTATTAGAAGGGTACTGAGGCACCCATTACACTTCTGTCCCTGATGCCCCAGGGGTTGCAGGTTCCCACCAAAGCTGTAAAGGAAGTATTGACAAGTGGTTCCGTTTTTCCAGGTGCATTTACAAAGCAGGACCGCCTAGTTTTAGGAAGGATAGTATAATTTATCACCTTTCTGTATCCCCTTTTAATGTGGTGAGAATGTATAGTAAGCTTTCTACTAATACAGATTTCCTTCTTGTGAAAGTGACAGGGGCTTGTGCTTTTGAGAGCCCTGTACTCTTTTGATATTGTTCCATGAGGTATTGTCACCTTAAATTGTGGCATAAGTGACAATTAGATGAGTGGCTTCCAAAGTGTTACCTTATTATGGAGTGTTATCAAAATTATGTGATGCCATCCTGCATTTAAAGATGGGCTTCCATCTTTATCTGGAGTTACTTTAAGAAGCTTGAAACATCATCTGTTATGTATGCAATAAGAATGGTCACATCCTACACAATTAATCTGAACATTTTGCTCTAGAAGATTTTTCTTAGAGTGTGTTCAGAGAAATACAGAGCTTTGTGAAAAATAAAACAGCAAAGCTGGTTTTCACCTGCTGTGGATGCTCATAAATGAATAGTTATCATTTAGTCAGGAACACCTCAAAGCAGTAACTGCAATACCATACTTACCTCATTGTTAATATCTGGCTTATTGGGAGAAACATCTATTAACATGAAGCTAGCTGTCACAACAGAGTTGCCACATATATAAATTGCAATGAAACACACCATTTCACAACTTTAATTGAAGAGTGGAGAAAACTTGTTTTCTTTTTGTTCTCACAGAACCTGTCTGCTCTGCACACTGATGTAACTCAAGTCAGACATCAGGCCGGCTGATGCACTGTTCAGCCAGGAATTATGCAAAAACCCCTGTGCTTGAGCACTTTTGCAGATATACACAATAATCAGAAGTCCCTATTAGAATAAAATGCCATGTGTACTAAAAGAAACTATCTGCAAGGCATTTATGTTGACAGGAGATGGCAGTTGGCAGTTCGTGCCATGCCCACAGATCCTGCTTTGAAGGAATGGTCTTCAAACATATCACTATATCTTGAAACAGTTATCACAAAATTACTATGTCTTATTTTGCTAGTACATATAGCATTGTGAATATTGTCAATGGATATATAGTATGTTATCTTTTACTACATACAGTTAGTTTCTCAGACCTATCTATTGCCCATGTGAAATTCGAAGTTTGAAGCATGGTCAGAAATCAAAGGCAACTGGCCATTGTGCATGTGAGGATGATGTCTGTCTAGACGTGGTAGGTTTGCTGGGCAATGCAATGCCAAACATGTCACCAACAGAAATATAGCAATTCAGTTCAAATACACATTTCATCATAAATTTTCTGAAAAGAAGAGGCAGAGGAGCCGTAAGCCAGGGGAAAAAAACACATTAGCTTAACTATAAACTGTGAAAACAATCTATAAATAAAAAGCATCATGGCATCAGATGTTTTTAAAAACACTGGCTGTCCTTCATAAAATACAATGACAACCTAAGATCACAAGTTCAGTTCATTTAATAAACCAAGTTAAGACTTTTGGTTTCAGCACATAGCCTGAAATTGAAGAGAAACAATTAATTAGTTGCTGAATACTTCAGAAAATGAAGAATCAATATTTTCTTATGGTTTCTATTCTGCTAATTGAAATTATTATTTTAGGTGGGTATCTTATCTGCTGTGCCGCACTTAGTGATGACAATTATTGTTCCTATTGGGGGACAAATTGCAGACTTTTTAAGAAGCAAGCAGATTCTTTCAACCACTACTGTGAGAAAGATAATGAACTGTGGAGGTAAGTCTTCCTGTTTTGTTTAAAAGCTTCTTGTACAGATTCAATGTCCATATAGTATGCTGGATGCAGTAAACAAACAGTGTGGTTTATGCAACGTTTCGTGCATTTTTTTTTTTTTTGTATTACAGATATTATTACTAAATAAAAGTGATCACAGTTGTTCATATTCCGAGTTTCAATATAGGTGTTCAATAAATGCTGAAAAAGCATTTAGTCTGTTAAAGAAACAGATGAGCTTTCTGGGGGTAATTTGCCTGGCCTAAGCTAGTTACTGAATCTTAGCTCCATGTCTAAACACGCTCTGCAGCAAGAGAGCCCAAACAACTACCTGAGATTTCATATTTGACTTCTGAGAGGTTAAAGTCACATCGGCTGGATCCCGACTGTGATAAAGGCTGCAAAATTCATAAGCAGGTTAAGTGCATATTCCCATTAGGGTTGGCTGGAATGACCTAACCAAATCACAAGTATTCCTTTTAATCTTAAAACTGACAGGAAGTAACAATAAATGAGTATTCAAAGAACAAAATAAGGATTATTTGAGATAGCAAGAACATGTGTTTTTTAGGGATGAAATACCTGATTATATTCCCGTCTGAGGTGATGTTTTGCCTCTGTCTTCCTATGAAATATTACCTTACTTAAGGCCTGCAATATTTGAGAGAGAATGAAATCTGATGCTTGGTTTTCTTTATGGTTTCCCCAGGTTTTGGTATGGAAGCAACTCTTCTTCTTGTGGTGGGATATTCTCACAGTAAAGGAGTGGCTATTTCGTTTCTAGTGCTTGCTGTAGGCTTTAGTGGATTTGCCATATCTGGTAAGATTATATTACTGTTATTAGTACATTATTTTATCTTAAGAGATAGAACATCTCATTTGAGTTTTATTCATTGATAGTAATTTAAAAAAACCTCAGAATTCCAAATGACATTATTTATGATCATTACAAAGGAAAGTATAATCAGTACCACATCTTTCATATTAAATTATTTTTGTGAAAATACTTCAATCTTTTCCATATTCATTGCAGCAAATTAAACTTTCTTAGCAGTGAGGTGCTAATGTACACCATAGATTTTTTTGAAACCAAACATATAACACAAATGGACTGATATTATACAATGATACCTAAATTTACATGTCATTGTTTAAATATACGCATTTTGCTATTTTTTTCCGCTGCGTATTTCTTAATGCTTTGCTAGTGTTCCATTTTTTCATTACTTTGGGGCCTATTTACTAGCAATCTTCTTCTGATTCAAAATTCAGCTCTTCCCCTTTCCTGCTGATATATCACCCCTTTGCCTTTGCCTTTCCCAAACACAAGTCACCTGGCCTGCCTTTGTTTTCCCACTGTGATCCTCGTATCCTCTCCCATGCTGGTTCCTTATGTCTAAAACAGGCTCTCTTTTCTTTTGTGCCAAACATCTAAACTCTTCTTAATCAAATCTGTCCTTAATCCCACGTGTTCTGCAAGGCACCATACCTGTTTTGTACAATTTGAAAAGTATATTGCACTGTCCGTGTCATAGTGCCTGCCTTTTCCCTTTTATTGTCTTTCTGTATCCAAGGATTTGGTTTCTGTTTTCACTTACTTAAGTGCTTATTTTGGGTAGAATTAGTTCTGTCACTTCAGAGAAGTATGTGTTTTTTCCAAGATGTTTTAAATATCTACTGCATAAATTTCAACAGAATTAAGCTGCTGGAAATGCAGAAGAACAAGCAAATATTTAAGAAAATAATTAATGAATCAATTATAGATACCGTCTTTTTACTCCCTCCATTTTACCACTCAAGGACAGAAGGGGACCACCTTCTGCTGGACTGTGTGACCAAAAGAAAAATGTGGGCAATAGGAAAGGAAAGTGGTACAAGCTGGAAGAAGAAATTGTTATTGTAAATGTTATTTACAGCAAGAAATGGTCATGAATGACACCACAAAATATGAACTTCCTCCTGCCTAAATATCTTCTGGGTTCTCTACTCCACACAGTCACTACCGGGATTTTTTTAAAAAAAAACTGCAGTTTTGGGAAGAAAATACATTTGGTATTTTTTTATAACATATTTTTAAAAGAAAATGAAAACCCAGAGTCCCTGTAGAAATAAGCCTTTTAGAGAAAAAGAAATGCAATTAAACAGCCCAAATACATCGTAATGAAGTTGCCAGGTGACAGCATTACTTTTCAGAACTGAAGTAATGCTCTGCCTTTGGTATGAATGTTTGCTGACCTTTGTATTGCAGGATTCAATGTCAACCATTTAGACATTGCCCCGAGGTATGCCAGCATCTTAATGGGGATTTCTAATGGAGTCGGGACCTTGTCTGGAATGGTTTGCCCTATAATTGTTGGAGCAATGACAAAGAACAAGGTAAATGGCAATACAGTTTTCAAATCTTCCAGTTTAATACCATCGGTTCCAAGAAAAAGGCCTTTCCCTAGTATAACTCGCCAGGCTATCTGTATTAGCCTGGGACCTCCGGGGGATAGCATCCAGGAACTTGCAAATTTGAAGCATGCTTCACTATACGCTCACCAGGTCAATGCTTTTGTAGGCTAGTGAATGGGGATTTTTCAAAAGAAGATGGATATAAATAATTTGAAACTGGACACTTAAATGTTTCAGCTGTGCTGACTATCACAGCCTCAATCACTAATTTAAATCTTGCAGCTCAGAAGAGCTAGGTAAGTCTATCCACTAGTCTGATTTAGCAAATTTCTTCTTTACAGACACGTGAAGAGTGGCAGTATGTCTTCCTCATTGCTGCTTTAGTTCATTACGGAGGTGTTATCTTCTATGGCATATTTGCTTCAGGAGAGAAACAACCCTGGGCAGACCCTGAACAGACGAGTGAAGAGAAATGTGGCTTTATCCATGAAGATGAACTTGCTGAAGAGACAGGGGACATTACTCAGAATTATGTAAATTATGGTACCACCAAGTCTTATGGTGCTACAACCCAGGTCAACGGTGGTTGGCCTAATGGGTGGGAGAAAAAAGAGGAATTTGTACAAGAGGAAGTACAAGACTCATACAACTACAAGGAAAGAGATTATTCATAACAAACCTAAATATTGGTTATATTTTGTAGTGTTTGTGATTAAATTCATTGTGATTGTTTGCACACAGAAATAAAATGTGGTATAAACATGTAAACACATATCAAACAGGAAGGTCTTACTGTAAAAAAAATACATCAAAGTGCAATCTGTATGAGTTGTGACATGTCATCACTTTCATTAGGTTATATTTGTTCTATAAACATTAGAGTTTTAAGGGTTTACTGGTCAAAACTATAGAGGCAATTAGATACTTAACAGTATACAAGAGCTAAAACTCATAACTAAGGATTAAAGCACAACTAAGCAACCAAGTTGGCACATCTAATGCTCTTTTTAGAAAGCCAAAATTACTTGATCATTAAAAATGCACTTATATATTTGTTACACTGTATTGAAAGAGATTGTGTTAAATACACGCGTTTACTCAGTGCAATGTAGGAATTGTGTGTTTAGTCTAAGACAAGATCTTTCTTAAAGAAGAAAGGTTGAGTCCTAGGCATTTACAGAGGATTGATCCAGTTCCTTTAATGGTAATTGTATCAAGCCTAAAGAACAAATAGGGCATATTGTATGTTTATCGTGATTACATGCTGCAGGCTACTCTGTGATGAATAAAGGAATTATTTAGGAGTTTTATACTGAATGTTTGGGCACAAATTCTTATTTCTGTTCTTTACAGAATCTTATGAAATTATAGGCATTGTCATGTTCTTCCCTGCATTTATCAACTAATATAAAGCCAATATATAATGTTAAGTCTGACTTTTCTTGCAGACTGTCAAATCCCTTTATCAAAAAACAAGCTTTATTATTGTATCCTTTACAGTATATTCCAACTTTCTACTGGTGTCTTTAGAGAGAGAAAAAAACCAATATAACCTAGAAAAAGATATAGTCTTTTAACAAAATTCCAAAGATAAATTTACTATGAGCAAGTAGCCCTACGAAAAAGGATGTATTTGTTTTGCAGAATATTTTGAAGCCAATAGAAGAAACAGAGAATAATTTAACCCTTATTCTTCCCTTAATAGCTTTCATATTTTTACACATCGTGCCACAGTTGTATACATAGATATAAGTTTATTGAAGATACTGTAATTATAGAAAATGTTGCTATTTTAGAAATCCCTGAAATAAAAAATGTATTTGTCTTTCGATTAAACCTAATAATAATGGACACTGAATATGAGTAACATATAAACTCACAATAAACCAAAGTGGTAAATAAACTAGTGTTGGGTTAAAATAAGCCAACAAGCATCAGGCTTGTCTTTTTAGCATAACTCAACAGTGAATGCAACATTAGTGTACCAAGCAATAAGTGCAATGCATTATGAAGTGCATAATCTTCTAGACTATATATTAACCTTCATTAAGCTTGTTGTATATATTCGGGGCTGTTGGGATTAAACCAAACTGGACCAACTGAAGTTAGCAACACCAGACCACTTCTTAATACTCTAAAATGACAACAATGATCCATTTCTTAACTCAAACAAATGATTATTATTGTATGTAATAATCCATTCTGGATTCTTGGTCTGTTCATTGTATTGTGCTAGTGATTGGAAACCCTGCTACCGCAATATACAACTTGAGGATTGTTTCTTCTCCTTTTTTTTAATGCAAATCATACCTTGACCTTAAGAAAAAAGTATTTTGCTTTGTGCCTCAAAGTGATGTAAAATGTGACCATAGCTTTTGCTGTGTTTAATGAAAAAGATGTGGACTGTGTCACTTTTGTTGCTGCAAAAAGTGTTAATAAAATGCTCTATTTATCCTTTTATATAAAAAAGGACCATTGTAGTTTCTTGTCATTTTTTAAGATGTACTTTGATACAGATGACTAAAATTGTAGTTACTGCAGAACGAATTCTGCTATTGACATGGAGATATTATCTCATGTCCCAGCTGGGAGCTGTGCTGCATACCCAACGTCCTGCATTGTCTACTCTCTCCTCCAACCATCCGCAGATGTGTGGTGGGAGAGGCACCTAACTCTAGATTGCTGTTCCTCCTCTCATAAGGATGGCTGGAGTAGGCGTGCAAGAGAGCGGAGCAGGAGGATCAATGTGCCAGCCAATGCAGCGTAACGGGGAAAGACAGAGTAATCTGTGTTAGCTTGGGAGCTGGTGTGGATCAGCATTCTCTAAAGAAAATGAAAAGCATCACAGACTGCTCTTCTTGGAATTTGTTTCCTTTCTTACTCCTTAACTGAAACTTAATATTATTTTCAGTCCATCTTCGGATAGACTCTAGAGGAAACAGTAAATTCAACAAATCCTATATTAAAAGTAAGCCTTTTTCTAATAAAATTTTTACTCTTCAATAATTTTCTTGCACCAAGTAGAAGAATGTAGAAACACCAAACTGAACAAAAGGCTACAAGACACTAGAGAGAACAGTAATGGGCCAGTGTTTCTCACCTATAGACTGGTTGTCATGAGATGCTGAGTCAGCTAACACGCAAAGATACTGCTAATTGTTTTGATAGACTGGTGTGATGTTGCCATGGAAACTTCCTGAAAGATTCAAAAGTAGGATAAATAGGGTCTGTAAAAGTATGGTTGTTTTTATCATGGCAAGTGGACAGCTCAGAAAATGAAAACTAATTAACAAAATCAAAATCAATTCTTTTCAGTTTCGGTTTAGTCTTACAGGTTTTCTTTCTTTTGAAATTGTTTCAATAAATTTTCTTTCGTTAAATACAGGTATTTTTTTTTTCTTATTAGCTTGACACCTTTTTAATTACTTAGAACAAAGGAGACACTTTAATCCAGGCATTAGATATTGCACTCTTCAGCCACGCACAACTGAGTGGGAACTCAACAATTGCCTTAAAACACTACATCACTCTAAGATCCTCCACAGTTCTCTTTCTAGCTCTCTGCTTCTGCTCTGACTCCTTTACTTCCTCTTGAAATGGCAGTGCAGAAAAAACTGTTCTTCTGGGAAGGAAGAGGAGCATGATAGGTTTTAGGATTTTTACTTCTTCACAGACTCCTATTCACAGAAAAATACAAGAACCTAATGTCAGGAACATGACTGAGAAAGAAGAAGGGGAAATGGAGGAAATAATTGGGTTCCTGCAAAGGATGATTAAGTGAAGACAAGCAGCAACAGCTGGATCTGTTTTAGGGAAAAGGAGAGTTGAGGCGACATGACCCTTCATCTAAACTCCTGTATTTCTTCTCAGTACGTATATTTATATTTCTCCCTTTCAATTTTGTAAAGTAGCATTGTGAAAATATACCTCTTAAGCCTCTTCTGAACTGTGCCCTGTCTGCCCAGAGGTTTCTCTGCTGCACTCTGATTCCAAGAGTAGCTCTGCAGACGTGTTGCACCTGTATGGTACAGTGTTCCTCTGTTGGAACTTGCAGCAGCTCAAATCATCCCCCTTTATCAATCAGACTGTGTTCACAGTCACTTGTTCATTTTGGCCTGTCACCTGTTTCTGTTCTGTTCCCCAATCTGGTACTCTCTGCTCACTAACTATGTTGAAAAAAACCAAAAGGAATTGTTACTTACATTTTTCTGTACCAGTTAGTTATCTTTTAAGTGAAGAAAAATAAGAAAAAGGAAGATGCAGAATTCAGACTCCATAAAATCGTTAGAACAGCTTTAGAGTTTACGTGGGCTAGAATATCACCTCAACTGTTCACCTTTATGTCCTCAAATGATTTCATATAGATAGTATCGCTCAATCAGTGACAACTTTTTTAATACTTGAATCAGCATCGGTCAGATCCCTTCTGTTAACTCATATTCTTTGTTGCAGAGATAAAGCTATCATAAAGTGCTCTTTGCTTTCAGAAGTGATCATGAAATTCAATGGACCAAATTTCATAAAAACACTTTTCTATGGAGGAAAAGAAAGCTTCAAGGTAAAGGTTGAATAACAGTGACAAAAGAATATCTGCAAATATGAATGAAGTCCTCTTTCAGCACGAAGCTAGGAATAGGAATGAATATGGAAGTCAGAATAAATGTCACAGTTCAAAGCCGTACTGTTAGAACGATAACATCACAGTCACTGCCTCTGAAAGATGAAATGTTTTGTTCCCTTTAGGATAAGCTGTGAAGGAGTTTGAAGGCTAGTCTAAGTCTAGATTAGCTACTTAACAGCAGCTGCTTTTGTGCTTGTTTTGAATTTGTCCGTGTTTTTTACTTGAATAATTTTCATTACACTGAGAGATTTAAGAATAAATAATCAAAGGACTTAGAACTACAGTCAGATATTTTAATTATCCGTGTATATCCTCTCTGATCCAGCTAATGTGTCTGATGTTGCTATTCTGACTTTGTTTCAGTCCTTTTCACTCTGTTGTAACCCAAAACATGGCAAAAATGAAATGTGTTATATGTTCATATTTGTACAGCTACTGAAGCCTATGTACTTATACTCAGGTCAAGTGCTTAGATAGTATCTTCTGTGTTTGAGAATTAATGCCACAAAATGATTGTTGGCAAACGCCTCCCGGTAAGGCTTTTAACATTAGAAACATATCATTCTTGCAATTTTTGCTTTAGGTGAAGTCACTTTCTCTCAAATGCCATGTGTGAGGCATTAGAAAACAACAGTCCAACCTCTGGTAGGGTCTTATCTACAAAAAAGTAAGCAGAGAATAAATATGAATGACAAACATTATGTTCCCCTTTCTCAGTTGGAGAAACAGTATGAAAGGCAGATGTGATGTCAAACATAAAACAGAAGTTAGAAATTACAGGAGATAAAATGTTGTAGGAAATTTAAAGAAAAGCTTATAGAAGAGCTGCCAAATTTCCTCACTTTTGCTCATGGCACTAGTGAGAGAAAAAACCTGAATATGAAGTCCTAAATATCTGGTCCACCCTATCCTGCGTCTAAGGTATGATCAAAAGATGGCTCAGAAGCTGATTGCCACGTTCTGGCTGTAGCCTACCTTGTCCTAACATTGTTTTGAAGACATTTCTCTGCCAGGGCCATGAAGGCACTTATAGGCCTTAATTGCCTTGAGCATCCTGCTCTGGTACACCCACCTGCACTCCCACCCATGTCTCAGAAACCCCCTTTCAGCTCAGGCCAGGGCTTCCCTGTCTCTAGTCTGTCTCCTGAATATAAACTGGATCTATGTTGTGTCCTTGTCTCCTGTCCTACCTCTGGCCTGCCTCCTGTTGCTCCTAAGAGGTCTCTCTGGATGGACTCTGGGCTCAACTTGTTCCTTGCTATCTTTGGGACCACCAGTGGAGTTGGCATCCTGCTCTGCCCATGCAGCTCAGACCCTGTGGGACTGCACCCTAGTCAATAACTGCACAGCCAGCAGCTGGGCCACCCTCGGCTCGTGGCTCATTTCCCTCAACCCTTCCTGCTGGACCCTTTCCATGCTGTGCCAGTGATAGTCCAAGGATACTTGCTAAACTTCACGCTATGGAAGTGCATATGGTCAATTCACACTCCTGAAATTAAGCACCATGCCAATCCCTGAAAGAAGCAGAATGGTGCATAATGATCTCATTATTTTCTTAAAATACAATGAAACATACTGCTGCGTTGGGCAGGAGATTGAACCTATCAGAACATACTGCTTCATTAGTAGCAGGTTTTGGATTCCAACTTTAAGTCTGTCCCTCTCACAGATGTACTCTGCCATTGTGGATATACTCATAGTGCCAGTTTCCTTATCCAGGAGGAGCTATGTGTCATTTGTCAGCATGTCTTGATGGAACTGTATCAAGTTTTCATCCTTGCACCCACCACAGATTTTCTTCACTGTGCACAGAAAGCTGGTACTACTGTCCTCGGTCCTGCTGGAGATAATCAGCATTTACTTGCACTTTAACTAGCTTTTCAAAACTGATATACTTTCACACTACTTCTAGGTGGGCACTGTTGCACAATGGCATACTGTCTGCTCACAGAAGTATGCAAACAAATGACGTTCTTGATCTTTGCACTAACCAGGGTCAGCACTGAAAACTGATGATTTGCAAAACTGGGGATCAAGGCATTATAAAGAGTATCACAACCTTGTACGACTGACAAGGAGCTGATGACAAGGTGTTGCTTGTACCCTGAGGATCAAATGGCAGCTTCTGTGCACAAAGAATAGTGAATGAGATGAACGTTTGACATGGACAAACAGACAGCTATATTTGGTTTAGCAAGATCCCAATTCATACTAAGTAGCATGAATTCATTCACTTCTACTCTGACTGTGACACCTTGATACATCTTCAAATGTACATCCTCTACTGCTTTTCTTTCAGGACATACAGATATTACACATCATTAGCAACCTAACAAAATAAACTGTTTAACTTAATCAGCAAGAGGAAGAATTTTATTTCAAATGGTAAACATATCTTATATGAGAAAGACAGCAGCACTCCACCAAAAAAATGGTTATTAAGATTAACCCAATTGTAAAACTTCCCTTAGAATTTAACATGAACTATGTTAGAGTATTCTCTTAGGTTTGTATATGTACATAAAATATGCACATATATATGTACATAATATACAGATATTTGGAGCACAGAAAGATTTTAGTTCTCTTTTGGCCTGATCAAAATCCTAATGTATCCTCAGCAAGTTTAAGTAGCACTTGCATCAGTCTCCTCTCAAAACTATTAAAATCTACGATATGCACAGTTGTCAGCAACAAGTAACAACAACTTTAAGTCATACACAAGAAGTTTGGTTGGTTTTGTTCTCTCTGAGAAGATGTTGAAGTGGGATAGCTTGAGGGAAATTCAGAACAGCAACCTAAAAAAGGTCAGTGAAAATGGATGGGGATATTGTCAGGAAACACTTGGTGTTGTATGGCTTATCTTGACACTTCCACCGTTACATTTTCCAGGTCACAAATGTAGAATAATCTATTATTTACTTTCCCCGTAGCAGGAACTTAGTATTTAGTATTTACTAAGTTGATATAAATATTTCTAGAGCTATGAATAGCCTAATAATATTTCCCAATTTAAGGGACCTCCTTCAATTCAGAATGTATTTTTTCAGAGCATCTCTGTTTTCTCTTGAAAAAGAAGTATGAAAAAGAGCTTTCCTTGAAGAATGGATTATTTTTCACTTATTCAAACAGTTGCAGTCCTGTCAGGGTTTTCAAGCTTCCTGCTTATCACACCTACTGAAAAATCTGAACTGATTAAGTAGGACATGCACAGTAAAAATGATACCAGGAAATGTTGTACTTCCTATTCACACACCATGCAGATGAATAGCACATGCACTGTAAAATTGTGTCAAGGTCCACACAAACAGTGTCTGGTTTAAATCAGTGTTCAGAAGATGAGAGTGGATGGCTGGATGTCCAAGTATCCAGAGAGAGGAAAAAAATCCTCATATTTTGAAAAATATTTCTAAGGAGATGTAAGTAGAAGAATGCAGATACAGATATGATAGCCCTACTCACTTATTGACTTCTCTCCACCTTTCTGTAGCATCTGGGAAGGTCAAGAAATCAAAGAGAAAGGCCACTATTATGCCAAAACCAGATGTAAACAAAAAGCAAAAGCAATGCTTGGAAGCAGAAAATGAATTAGATGAGAAAGTATTTAAAAAATAATGGATAGCATTGTTAAAATTGGAAGATTGCCATTTAATTAGTGTTTGTCTTGATAATCAATTAAATGTGTCAGCACTGGATAATTGTCATAGATGGCCATGAACTAAATAAATTTGTGAGGAGGCTATGATAATTTCCTTCAAGGTAAATATCAGAACAATCAACAGAACTGCTTTCAGTTTTAATCTGGAAAGTTACAATGTTCTTTTCCTTTTTGTAAATGTTGCTTTCTGGAATTAAAACTGAATCAAATAAAGACAAGGTCAACCAACACTCAACTTTTTTCTCAGCTGTGTTTTTCTGTGCAGTTATGTCTGATCATAGGATCAATAAAGCACATACTGTTTACCCCATATAGATGAAGCCCCAAATTAAATGTGATGTATGAAAAGATGCTTGTCAGCGGTTCAAGTCTTACACAGAAAATCACAAGGCAGCATTGTAAGGTGAAGACTGACCATCTTGCTTTGCTTTAGGAGTCCTGAAGACAATGGTCCACAGTTATTTCTTGGCTGATAGTGCAACTGATAGTGTGATGGTATATAATAGGATGGGACTATGAAGAAGTGGACTGACCTTTCTTCCTGAGTTATTATTCTCTATTACATGAACATGCAAATCCCAATGATTGTTGACATATGCCATTTAATAATAAAAATAATAATCTCAGCCTAAAGTGTAAAAGAAGAGCTAATTAATAGAATATGTATGTATAAATCAAAAAAATTTTCAGCTTTAAAATGAAAATTAAAATATGTTAAAATCCTGAAAATGAAATATGTTAAAAATTAAATTAAATATATTACATGTTTTAAACAAAAGTTTTGTTCCAGGATACATAATTTTAATTTCCTCCACCTATTTCTCAATCTCAATTATACCTACCCATTTTCAACCAGACTTCTCTTTCTTTTTCAGATATGGTCTGGGTCATGCTGAGAAGCTTTAAATTTGACTTTTTCATACATCAATACACCTTTCTTGTCAAATCAAATAATCTTTTTTATATACTGAACACATTTCAGTAATGAATGAGACAGAAATGAAATTGTAGGAAACCAGAATTACCGCTTTAGGCCAATTATTTCAAGGGACAATTTTTTTGTCTGTGTTTCACATGAGTAAAAAGAATGGGCAGATGTTTAAAAAGCATTTTCTCGTTCATTTATTTTCCTGTCTTATAATGTCTTTATTAGCCTAGAAACTTGTTCATTCAATGCCAGCCTTATTGCATCTGTCATTTACTGTTTATATTACTAAATGTAAACACTACATGTTTTATTTAGAATAAAATCCTTTGGGCCATGAGTGGTTTATTTGTTCTTGTGCATTAATTTGACGTGAGAGGACACAAAAAGTGTTTAGCAGAAAATTTACAAGCTGAAATAATGGCTGTAGAGTGGGATTACCAGCACTATTTAACATTTCATTATTGGCACTCATTTAAAATCTATTCTCTAACTGATATTTTAATGCACAGGCTGTGAAATTTTGGGGAACTGGTCCTTATCCTCTATCATAATACCCAGTCCTGCTCCCCATGGAGGCAATGTGATTTGAAGGCATTGACAATGCCTTCAACACAAGGAAGATAAATCAAGTTTCTCAAAGTTGCATGGACACTGCGCTATGTAAGAGCCACACTGCAAGCACTGAAATTCAGTTCTGGAACAGCCACCTCCAGGCAGGAGATTATCCTCAGTGCTGCATCTCATGAGATTTCGGTCTATATTCCCATTTAACAGAACGGAAGAACTGAAACAGAGAGAAAGCCCTAACTAGAATTTCCTCAAATTCAGAGCTTCTGACATCTGTTAGTTCTCTGTCAGAATGAAAGCTTTATCTTCACAGGACTTCGCAATGAAAGCAGATCAGCTCCAGAGTAGTCCTGGACTATGGCTGCTGCAGTATAGAATCAGAGCCTCAAATGTAAGCTTCTCATATTCCAAGCAAACGTTCAAATCCTTCTGTCAGTGAGTTGATCTTCTGTAATCTCCTGATCTCTTCTGTTTACTTAGCATGAGTTGGTAAGAGTATTTGAAGTGAAATTTGAAGTATTTGATGTCTTTGTGACACAGAGTAGAACCAGGGAAGGTACGGCTCCTGGGCACCGAGCGATGTAACCATATCTGCCTGCCACGGCGCCCAAACGGCAGATGTTCCAGGTGTTCTGATAATAGCATCAGTTAGGCAATACATCTTAATGCACACCTAAGTTTCTGTCGGTAGTGACAATGGTAAGTCACACAAGAAAGAAAATCCCATAAAATAACAAATGAAACAACCTAGAGGCATTGTGTCATCAGAAAAAAACCCAACTATTTGACTAATAAGTGAACCTGGAGCAATGTTTGGAAATACTTATTTTCTCTTTTGTTACTGATTCATTTAATCTTGTGAATCTATCACTTTCCATTATGTTATAAAAATGAAACAGTGTATCATATGTAAATTGATTAACAGCAACATGTTGGTGGCATGGCTTAACTATTCCCTGTGGGATCACTAATTCCTTTCTTGGTGCTTTCATTTCAAGTAACTTTGGCTTTCTTTTTCTGCAATGAAATCACAAATCACGTGATTCATCCTGCAATAATCTCATAAGAATAATGAAAAAGGCATACAGAAACAGGAAAGTGTGAGAAAGATTGAGACAGAAGAGAATCCTCCAGTAGACCAAGGGGAGAGGTTTAAAGGTCACCATCAAAACAAGCTGCAAACCCCAACATAAGAGAAAACAATAAAATCAATTAGTAAAATGGTATTGTTGTAGTTTGAAAGTTAACTGTCTTAATAACAGAGTATAGACAAGTTATGTATTCAAAGACTTACGGGAAACCTCAATCACTTCCAAAATAAAAGGTCTATGTCATTTTTATTAGGAGTTGAAGTTTCTTTTAAAAATGTTTTTGACGTGCATGTTTTAGAGTTTATATGGACAAAACATGTTTGTTTATAGAGTAGCTTGAAGTCTGGCTTTGTTGCCTCTGTTGCCTGAAAAAACAGCGTTAGGACCTGCTGAGACTCTGTGCAGTGAAATGGTGTTGATCTCCCGGGGAAAAATGCTGGAGTCCCTCATTTCATTTGTTGTGTGTGGCCATTAATTTAATTTGTGATTACTAGCAAAGGACAGGAAGATATATACAGATGAATTATTGATCTGCTTTTGGGCACTAATTAGAACAGGTTTACAGTTAATCTTTAAAGCACTCTTTATCTTATATGCAATAAAAAGAAAAACAAATTTAATTTTTCCTCTGTTGCTGTTATGATTAATTGAATGTATGAAAACAAATCAGCAGTATATTCCTAATAAGGCATTTGTGAATGAACACTTTGGTCTGCAGATATCATTCTCATTATTCTGTATCTGTAGAAAGAACAGAGATTGTCAGTAAGAACTTTGACAAAAGGCAGGGCTTGGGGTAAATTTAGCTATATGCTAATATTTGATTTGGAGCAGATAAAGTGCTTTACTAAGAAAATATAGTAAAAATGAAAAAAAATGACATTTTATGGTAGTAAAATAGTAATTTACCGTATGATTATATGCTGACAATGCCTTTCTGCTTTTCTTTTATCTTCTCTTCCCTCACCTCCCTGGGCCTGTGATATGACATTTACTATCATATGGCAGCAAAGCTGAAGCTCTGTTGAAAGCCTCCTCTGAGACGGTGCCGTTGTTAGCTGCGTGGGCAGCGCTGCTGCAGCCGTGCTCCTTTCTTCCCTTTGCCATGAGAAACACTTTCAAAGAACAGCTTTGACCATTGATAGTTTAAAATAAGGAGCCTGATTGCCTGTGCTGCCAGCACAGATTTCATGTCACACTTTATCATTAGGTATTGCTTCCAGGTAAGCAAAACTAGACTTTATCAAGCATCATCTTTCAGCAGGATCCTCTCTTACTAATTCATTTTTATATTGTTTTTAAAGGCAACATATTTTTGATGATTCTCCATTTTGATATGACACAAAAAATGTGACATAATCTGTATATTAAATGGGGGAAATGAAGATGTCTATATGAAATAACAGTTCTAATTTTCTCATGTTTGTTACTTTAAAAACTCTATTAATGCTAATTAAACTCACATTACGGTTTTTGTATTAACATTGACAATTTCCTCGCTACTTAGTATTGCTAGATTTATTATACCTTAAAGAACAAAAAATCAGAACATCATCTCTTCTTTTTCCCTAGGGCCTTAAAAGCAGGTTTAAGTCCAAGGACAGAAGAATAAACCTTCCTTGTAATTCCTCCTGCCTTCTACCATCTCCAGATGATGCCCAGACACCAAACTGAGCATGTGCAACATACACTCACTAAAAATTCTGGTTGCTACACTGTATGTTTATATGTACATACATATGTGTGTGTGTAGAGATTTAAGATTGCAAAGACAAGTATTAACAGTAAGGAGACAGACATCAGAATTAAAATCTGTGTGTACAACTCTAATCAGGTCTGTTTTCACAGATATTCTGAAGCAATGCACAATGAACTTAATGTATTTTTCCATGAGACCTCCGTGTCACTCAGTACACAAATGAGTAACATAAACTAATGAGCAGCTATTGAATATGTTGTTTTCTCCTCCTTGTTCAATGTTATCACCCCATGTAAATCCTGATTTGAAGACAGAATGATTAATTTTCTTGCTTACTCTTAGGTAATACTCATCACTACAGTGTCCTAGTACTTCAGACATTGATCCACATTTCCTCAGCACCTATGCAATACAAGAGGGCCTTGATTGCATGCTTAGGTGGAGAACTAGATCAAAAAAAAGAAAATCATAACTAATTTATAGGGCACTAATTGGAGAGTTTTTAATCCAGATTTTTCAGAACAATTGGTGATTAAAAAAACTAGCTAAGGTTATAATATAGCCTCCCATATCAGCTGCAGTTACAAATGCTCTGATGTCATCAATCAGATATATCATTTGACCATAATCAGACTGTATCATCTCACACTATCCTCCCAGAAATAAGAAATACAGTTATTTAATATCTATGAGAAGTTTAGAAGTTTTTGTGGGGTTTTTTGGTTTTATTGTTGTTGTTGTTGTTTTTTGTTTAATAGCTTTTTTTACTTTCTATCCAGAAGTTTTGGAATAAGTAACAAGGAAATCAGTTCATTGGGATGACATTCAACAGCCTCAAATAAAGCATCATATCCTTTTGCTAGTAATTTGCTAGCAGTCCTCTGCCTCAGTCACTGCACATTTTTCAATTAATGTGACAAGTCACTTTTATTTGTCTATAGAAACTGTTTTCTGTGTAATGAATTAGTCAATGATCTCATAAGAACAGCAGTGCCCAGTCCTCAGCTACTCTCCATCAGCCCAAATCTGCAAGCTGCAATTACTAGTCCCTATCTATAATCTCAATTTCATTTGATTTCTTAGTCCAGAGGAATTTTTGGATAGATAAAATTGTCGTACCTCCTCTACCCATATGCCAACCCTTTTATGCTGTTGATAAGAGCAGCCACAATGGTCTATGTCACCCATTGAATCTTTTTCACAGGGATTCTCCATGAGCTGGAACCCCATTATGGATTTTATTTCAATGCATGCAGATAAATACTTGTGCATTTGAGTACAACGAAGTCGTGCATCTTTTGCAAAATTTCACTTGGCAGATACAACGATTGTGCATGTTACTCTGGAGCCCAAATCTTTGAAAGCATGCTTTCAAAAATTTCAAATTTTAAATTATTGCATATTGATGTAATTGTATAAATAAGTAATTATACATTTCTGGAAGGCTTGCTTCTTGTGTTTGCTTCTTATGTCTTCAAATGTTTTCATTTTGTCATGTATACTGCAGAAATGGACAGAAGTGGATGGGATATGTTGATAGTAAGAAAGCGACAGGATTGCAAAGTGGCAACTCTGGTTGCCAACTTTGGTAGAGCAGCCCTACTGTCTTCAGATGATTAAGACCAGTTCAGTAAGAGTAAGAGCAACCCCCATACATCTGCCATTTAAATTTTGGAAGACCTCATTATGTGCATTTTTTATGAGTTAAAACACATTGAAAAAAAAAGTCAGGCAAAATTCCAAGAAACAAATCAGTTTGAAAGTGAATACAATGATACTGCTGAACGGCCTTATAAAGGACTTCTGTCTTCAAATATCTGTGTTGTTTTTCATAGCTATTTACTTGAGAATCAAAACCTGTATGTGCATTAAAGCAAATGCGGAAAAAGCCCTTCAACAAACAGTGAATGCTGTGCAGGAGTTCAGTCTAAAAAAGGCAACTCCACAAGGAGCCACTAGAGTATAAGAAATTTCACTTATTTGTAAATTCACGAGAAATATAGTTAGTCAAATCCAGACAATGAATTATGAATGATTCTGAGCAAAAGGGGAAAATTGTACATACTGTACAACTGACATAGAACATTTTGGCATCCAAATACTGAGAAAAATACTGCATGAAAAATAAATAGTAACTGACAATATGAAAACATTTTTCTATCTCAAAGCTGCCAAATGGTGAAGTATATAGTTTGAAGATGTTCTTTATTTACATAAAGAATGAAATGCTAGAGGCATGACTTATGTCATCTATTTGTCTCTGGTATTTCTGAGTTGCCTCCCCATCTTTTAGTTAGTAATATCTGTTGCTCTAAACAGTTATTTTTAAAGAGAAGAATTTGCCATTAGCTACATTTTTTGAGTTTACAAAAACCAGCAGTGTGGCTACTATATTAGATAACAGCGAAAAAGAGGTGGTAACGCAATGTGCCGAAAGTCAAACTCTGAAAGTGTAGCTGCATACTTGTAGCTACTCCTACTTTTGCATACTTCTGTGACGTGTCTCACATCCTTCATTTCTGATGCCTGGAAGCTGCCAGTCTACCCACTCTGTGTCAAGTTGATTAGATATAGAATCATATACACTGAGGACAGGAACTTGACTTGACAACTATTAAGATTTTGCTTTCGGCTAGCTGAACTCCTTTCAAGATTTTCAGATAGACTACATCGGTATGAAGAGAAATAATTGCCTGACCTTAAAATTTAACACAATTCAACATCAAATATGGCAAATGTGTTGAGTTTCACTTGTATTCTCTCCAAGCACAGTTTTTCCATATATCTTAAAAGCTTATTGAACCAAATCTTTCTCCCTTTTCCCTGCTTCAAAATCTTACTGTCAGGAGTCTGGCATGAAGAGATCCTGCAAATCCATAGCAACCTAATTTTTAATCTGCATCACCAAAAATAAGTGCGCACGCGTGGCTTCTTCCCCCTCCCCCCAGTCATATGCTCTGCTGACAAATTCAGCGTTTGGAGGGTGAGGGATTAGTCACTGGAGCAGGACGGGAGAACTAAGGATTCCTTGCAAAAGAAGTGCCTGCACACTGGGTGTCTGCTACTCATCACTCCCCTCACGTGAGAATTCAAAAATACTTGGCGTGTTTTATGGCAAGTTGCCTTTTTAAAAAGAAAATGATAATAATGGGACCTCTCTGACAGCTGCTCCATGGTTTGGAATACGAATACTAGTCCCAGTGGAGGCAGATTAGAGGCTGAAGTGCGGATGAAATGGGGAGAGGTGAAAGGCTATTAGCTTGAGACATGTGTCTCCAAAATGTGCCTTACAGATCTTCACCACATAGCAATGCTGCTGGGCTTACGGCAGTTGGCTGGTTGAGTGCTCTTTAAAAAAGAGTATATATAAAAATATAGACTACATAGTCATTTTACATATGATATACCTGAAATAGCGTTTAGCTATCTTTAGAAAAGACTATGAATCATAATCATAAAGAAAACTTTATGAATATTATGTATTATAATTAGGCAGTGCATGAATTACATGAAGAGGAAATTCTTTAAACCATTTTTTTTTCTTTAGTTTATAAATTATTTTCATATTTGCCCAAAGCGTGCACTGCTACCAAACCTTATTTCTTCTGTTGTAGTGTTTCCTATTCAGGAACAAATACTGACAACTACCAGTAATAATTAGCCAACCAATTTTACTGCATGGACAGCCTAGGAACAGATATGCACTATCATCCCTGCAGCATCAGATATTGTACCGAGAACCTGCGGAAGCTACTGGGAATAGCTCTCAAGGCTGGGAAATAGGATACGCTGTGAGATCATCAAGAAATATTTCTATTGTTTCATTGTCTGATGTAGCACACATGCAAAGCAGCCAGTTTCTTCCCTTGCAGAACACAGTTCTGTTACTAAGAGAACAAGAAAGCTGAGCACCCCTTTGTTTGGGCTAAGCCCCTTGTAGGATGACAACATGTAGTATATGCTAACGTATATTTTTTAGTGGGAGGTACATACTGCCTAAGGATTTACACACCATTGACACAGTACATAAGAGGTCTGCTAAAATCTTACACAATATAATTCAGTTTCACTTTTTCCTTTTAAAGATACCTGATACCTAGTAAATATATACAAATTTATTCTTAAAAGAACATTTTAATTAAGCACTTGACATGTGGGAAATACATGAGTTATATATGCTTCTGAAATTTCAATTTGTGTATCTTTCCATACATGTACGATAACAGTTTTTGAAGATCGTTTGACATATTTTGCACTCATTTTGCACACACTATGTACACAAGGACAACATCACTAAGAGCTCTAAAGCTAGTTTAAATTTTGTTTTTTCAAATATTTGAAGTCCTAACTTATTTGTTACTTAAACGGAATGTTTTTAACACATTTTTGCATGAGTTTTTTCAGTATTTTATACTGATATTCAGTAAAAGCTTTTACATCCAGAGAAACATTCTTTTATTAGTCTGAACTTGCCAAGAGGTCCCTGCAGCACTCAGAGAATGATCAATACTGTAGAAAACATCAGACACATCCAACTTGCCTTTTCTCCTTAAAGCATTAGCTTGTAGCATATGTAACTTGATGCTCAGAAACTTCACATAATGTCATGACCCCTGACAACTGAATGTCATATCTGGCAGCTTTCAAAAGCTGTATGAAAGGCTACTTGAGTGGGAGGAGAAGGCAAATATTAGTAGATTAATAATAATATCTTTTTCTCTAAATAAAATTCAGTGCAAGTTTGGAAAAAGAAATATACGTTGGTAAGTATTAGAGACACTTGAGTTGAGCCTGTTACTGTGTACAGCATGCATTGTCAATGCAACTAATTTAATCACTGGAACTAACTAAAGAAAAAAGTCAGTTAATTGTGGTCTTATATAAGAAGTGACGTCAGCCCGTGTCTCGGTACTGGAAAATAATACAGCCTTGTGGGGCTTTTAAATCTAGCAGCTGGCAGACTGTGATGTTGACAAGGAGAAAGACTAGAAGCAAGAGCTGTTTTATTTTTAAAGTCAGAATTCTCTGTTCAAAGTCGGGAGAGATCTAATATTTTTTCCTTTTTCCTTTTGTTTGCCATCTGCTTGTTTGGAATTTACGCAGAGGCAATTATTCTAGGTTCAAGTGTGGCAATGCTGGAACCTGGGCAATTTAAATTTTATTGTTATAATTTCTTTCAAGTTGCAGATATGAAACTGTGATAATCCTGATACAAAACACTAATACAAGCACATATCACTGTAACTGCAGCATTTACCATGTTTTTCCTCAAAGGAATATTCAAGAAAAATGTAAGTAGTCCTTATTTCTTTATACTATTTTTGGAAAATATTCCTTGGGGATCTTTTCCATTACACAAGTTGCTCTGTTATGTGAAATGGCTGGTCATTTGGCACACATTTTAGAGATAGGATGTGAAATGAGCTGGGCTGAGACCAGCAAAGGTACCGGTCCAGCAATCTAACTTCTGTGATTATGCGTAGTGGCACATTCACTTGTCTGGGTCCATGATGGTGTGAAGAAGAGCAGATGGCAAAGAAGAAAGATGTGGCAATAATGCAACTGATCTAATATTTTGTTTCATGATGGTGACAGCAAAGCCACTCATTGTTTATATGTTACCTGAGTGTTCTCAAACAGATCTTCACAGAGAAAAGAAAGCATTATGCTCTCTTACAGGTAGGAAAATCCAAGTACAGCAATCTGAAAGGACCAGGACACGTTTACCCAGTAGGTTACCGGCAGAACTAGCAACAGAGCCCAGTTTCCAGATCTAATGTACTATTGAACTACGCTACCTTTTTTTGGTGAAGAAAAAACTAGACACAGACATACTTGGATTAATTGGATTGGACTTTGATTAATTTCGGTACAATTTAATCCTTGATTCTGACAGAGCACTGATGCATCAAAGTCTGGAAATTGTGGCTGAACTGCTGGGACAATTCTTTACTCTCATTTTTGTAAACAGAACTTCTGTAACACCAGGCAGTGGGCACTGAAGACATCCAGCAACTCACAGGATTTAAACCTAAGCCATCATGTTGAGCTCTAAATAATCTGATGGGGAAAAATATTTCCCTATCTCCTTTTGGAGGCTCCCTTCAAGGGCACAGACTTGTTTTTCCACTTATAAAAACTCTACTGTTCTCCTTTCAGCAGCGAATTGCAAGAAACAAAATTTTACTGGGCACTTCAAGAAACCACTTTGAGCTTCTTGGCTTTGCAAACATGCAATGAATGAGTAATAAATGCTCCTTGAAGGATCAGAGCAATTGCCAGTGAACGAGATTACATGCCACATTCTGCTGCTGTCTGTCTTGGCAGCATTCACACATAGGAACTCTAGAGGAAGATAGTAGAATTGTATTACAAGGGGCATACACATTTCTAAATACAGCTATTATCTCCTAAAACCCAACATCTGCATTTCAGGTTCTACACTTCTCAAAATGTAGCATTTCAAAGAAAAATCCATGATCAAGCCCAGTAATCCTATGTGAGGAAATTAAATTCTACTGAATTTTCTGCATTCATATTTCTGAAAAAGCTTTAAACACTGCTTATATATTTTCCTCAAGGAATATCAATGAATTCCTTTCTTTGAGAAATATGTTCATTTCTGCACACGTTACAGAAAAATACAGAATGCCTAATAGTTTATCATTGAGATAAATGGGCAAAAGAACTCTTTTTTCATTCCTAAGTGTAAACAAGTATATTCCTCTGTGCCACAAATCACATATATACAAGAATTCCAACCAATTTTCCAATAAATTATGCCTCCTTTGGATTTAATGTATAAGATATAAGCAGTCTATTCTAAGACAATGACGATATTTTTATCACAGTGAGTGACTGAGCTACCCAAATCAAGGTCTGCTGTAACTTGTGTTGCCAACAACTTAAGCAGCTTTTCTTACCTTGTCATTGTGCTGTTCAGTAAAAAATGCATACAGGTAGTTACCATGGTAATTCCTGCATCACATGATAATCATAAGCTGTTGCAGAGATATAGAGCATCTTCTTAAAGAAGCATGCAGACATGCACATAGATCACAGATAATAAATTTTAGATAAACTTCCTTGTTCAATACATCTTAAATTAGATCCAGTGTGAAAACAACAGCACAGAAAAGACCATGTGAAGACTTCCCAACCCAGATAACTGTAACAGTGAAAACACATTTGCTTGTAACTAGCTCAGTGGGCACAAATGATTGATTAGATTTTAAAACCTTAGGACAGAAGTTGCATTACTTTCTTGTACAGTGCAAACAGTATTGCATATACCTTGCAAATAATCATAAAAATAACTGATTATTTCCTTTGTAAAATAGTCGCAGGACTTGATAGATACGCTAACAAGGTAACTGTATGCATTAAATTAAACTCATGCAGTCACACAGAAACAGCAGAATAAATCTAATTTTGAATTTCTCGGGTTTTTTTTCAAATATGGAAGTAACAACTTCCATTAGTTACGCACGTGTTTTAGTCTTCAGTCACAACCTAAACACCAATGCCTGAAGAAAACATCCCAGATACTAAAACAGAAAAAAGCATTTCAAGCTTAGGAGTATGCGCTTGCCTTAGCTTCTACATCTGAGAACAGAGCTCCTTTTGCTTTTGAAGCATCCCATCTTTAACTGTGAAGCAATCCCTCTCTTGTCAGAAAAATCTCTCTCTCTGAAGTTCTCATTTAGGTTGGTCTAAAGCAAAGATGTGTGATTAGGGAAGGACATGACAGGATGGAAGAAATCTAAAAATGCTTCATTAAAAGATGTTTGCTTACGTATGTGGGGGTAGCAAGGAGAGGAGATGGAGGAGGTAGTCTATGTATCTATCTCACCGCTTTTCCTGTTTCACTAATGCAACTACTGAGTTTTTGTGTGGCTCACAACATGTAGAGCAGCGAAGCCTATTAGGCAGCCTTGTTACCGTTCTCTGCACAATAGAGGCAAACAGGGCTGCTTCTTTTTCTATTTCACATCAATTACAACCTGTGACAGTGATTTTTCACAGAATCTTTCTGCACATTGGGCCAGACATACAATAAAGACTAGAAAGATGGTCTTAGTACAAAAGCCTGGCCTCTTCTCCCTTACCAACCATACAGAAACAATTCAGTACAAAAAAGCTAAAGTGATATTACCCCTACTGTTTACCATCACAATTTGTCACTAATTTAAAGGTACTGAAAATGGAAGTAATCTGGTGGATTTCTCCTGATGATCCAGTGGTTGCCTTTTAATGCCAAGACATTGACTCCTCAGCCAAATTAATTAAATTCACCTCATGTGTCTACATCTGATGTTTGAATCCATCTTGAAATCTGCATGCTAGACTTCTCAAGGTCTAGTAGCATCCCTATAGCAATTTCAAATGTATTTTAAAAAGGAAAATCATTACAATTATTTTCATATCTACTAAAATCTTACACGGTCAATCACTATGCCATCCACGACATTTGTGCCTTTCACATGAATCGACTACCACTGTCAGTATTTACCCCCCATCACCTGGTTAAGAATAATGAGGATGAGATCCCATCACCATAAAAAACTAGGAAATCTTGCTTTTTCTCTCCAAGTGGAAACAATATTACATAAGTAACCCACTAGACACCCTGCTTTTGACTCTTCAAGGCCACATAAGTGAAAATTAGCAACTGGATTTAAGCCAGCATGTGTGATCAACATGGGTGTAATAGGTTTAGTGTGAAAGCACTTCTGAGTAACTAATTTTTTTACTTTTCCTCAACTTTTAGTTAATTTTAAGGAAAAAACATACAAAATGAATTGTAGAGATAGTAGTGGAGTCCAGCTGAGAGAGTGTGGGTAGTTTCTAATTTGAAAGCCAAGACTGGTGTTCTTTGTCAAGTGAAAGTAGAGAGAAAAATAAACCAGCTCTAATTAGGGATAGAAATTAATGACATTTGATTCTATGTATAGGCAACTGTGCAAGGAATGAAGAACTTCTTCTACCAGCATCTGAAGGAGGGATCTTAAGGACTTCTCAAATGCTTTTTCCAACTTTTGAAAGGGTTTGGGGTTTTTTTTGCATATTGTCTTTGCCTACTTTCTGTATCAGAGCAGACCCTATTTCTCCTGTTCATTGCCATAAGCTACTTACAGTTAAGAAAATTTAGTCTCAGGAAAATGTCAAATATAATGAAAAAGAATGAGGAAAAGTTATAGAAGAGAGAAAGTTGGCAACTGGTTCTCCTATGGGTCACATTCTCACAGGTTTGGTAAGTTCTTCTGTTTCATCCACTAAAAAACATGCTACCACCTCAGCTGCTTCTGCTGCTGCCATTGCTGCTCTGGTTTGTGTCACCAGGGTATTGTCCATAAAAAGAACACCTCCTAAAACACTGCATAACGTCAGTGCTGGTTGACAAGGTGGAAAAACAGTTTTACTCTTGAAAAACACCAAAATGAACCACTGGCAGTTTCCCCCTTTCCTTCTTTTACCATGAAGTATATTGTTAAAGAAATGGAGTATAATGATGTTGATGAAGAAAGGATAAACTGTTCATTATTGTAATGTGATGTTCGAGGATAATTTTGGGAATATTAGAGTATATGATGGATCCAAAACCTGAGCAGAGCCTAGAAAAGAAGGTTTTGAAGTCCTCTAATATGAACTACAAGACTGAGAACCCTGAAGAAAGAGGAAATGCCACTGATTTGTCAGTTAGATATAATCAGTATAATGGACTTTGGTCTAGCTATTGGAAAGACAGAGCCACAATTTACCAGCATAAAAACCAAGGTTATGACTAAACTAAGAGCTAGTGGGCAAGTGATAAAAAATAACAGAAGGCACATCAGAAAGTTTAAAATATTTTTTGATGAATTGCTTGTTGATTCTCTATGTTGACAGCAATTGGTTTAACACCTAGAGCAAAGCTAATTCCTAAAGGAATGCAGAAAATCACCTATCAGCTGGACCCTTACATAGATATATCTGAGAATCTCTACAGAGATTCCAAAGACATATTGGATTATAACTATCATACAGAGACTTTAAAATGAGCCACAGTGAATATTAAGGTACTAATGAATGTGGGGAGAAAGTGATGAAACATTTTTGTTAAAAATGAGAGTAAGTGGGACTGTTCATCCATCACCTACCGATGTTTATAAATACATTATATAGTTGTAGAAATCTGCAAATCTGACTTATCTCAATATCTTTCAATTGTAACAGGAATGCAGGGAGTGGCTGAAGCCTGGGAAAGTGTAAGATAAGGACTAAAATACAAAGTCCTTTATAATTTATAAAAATTAGAATATCAATTGTCTAATCATCTGACCAATGAGATCCTGCTCCAAATGTTACTGACCAAGTGAATATTATAATGCTGTTAATTGGGCTTGCTAGTGCTTTGGAGGTAACATATACGCCTCTATTTGACTTTCGGGTCTAGATCAAGTATGGTGATACCAGGCAGTTTTCCATAACTGCTCTTTCAGACTGACAGGTACAACGTTATCTGTTCTCTTTTTTCCCCTGTATGTTTTCTGGTCGTGAAAAAAAGTTTTTATTCTCTAAATAACCAAATACATCTTCTAACTTTCAAGGATATCAAAAAGTCTGTGAGGATCAAGATGAATCATTTGACACACGCTTATTTCAATGAACATGTGGGTGGACACCAGAATGTTTTACCCTTACTGCTGTTAACTTTCAGGCTACCAAATTATCAGGTATCAAAATTATGTCATTGATTCCACAGAATCTTCACCAACAAAATCTGCCAGGTGATGACTAAAGAATTATTCCGAGATTTGGAAGATTTAAATTGAGCCTCATGTTAGTATATAGGTTTCCTGTGTGATCTCATACATGTTACTAAGGTCATTTAAATGTGATGCAGAAAATCTATGCTTTCTCCTCCGTAAAAAGGATTCGTTTCTAGTTTTAGAGAGGATTAATTTCTAGTTCTCTCAGAACAGTTGTCTAGTCATCAGGAAATAAGGTTTGGTTCGGGCACAATCTTTTAACCCTTTTACTGCTGAAGCAAGATGACATTTGAAGGTCCCTTCCAATCCAACTGTTCTATGATTCTATGACCATAAGTGTCCACGATATTTCTGGTGTCAGTAAACCATGTATGTATTCAATGGTTTAATGTAATTTTCTCTTCATTGTCTTTTCCTATTCTAGTATTTTCTAATGTTTTCTTTCTGACCTTTGCTGAGCACTAGGCATAGCATGTGTCTCTATATCATGATTCCAGTGTCTTGCTCCTAAATAGTAATGGCCGTCTCAGAGCACATCATATTATATGTGAAGGTAGGACAATCTTCCCCATGTGCAACACTTTACACACAAATTATCATACATAGTTTATATATATATAATTTACTCCAGAAATGAGAACCAGAAATAGTAACATAATCAGTCACATGAAAAAGAGAGATCAGATTCCTAATACTTACTGCACTAAATAATTAAATTTTTATATTACTTATTAATTGGAAATAAGAGGCATATCTCACCCTTTCTAACTTAATGCTAGGCTCTAGTCTCTCTCCCTTCTCTCAAACATGCCTTCTCTCACTTGCAGACCTCCACAAATATTTAATTCTTCAACTCGATGTGGGAGAGCTTCATGTAGGAGGGACTGATGATGTATTATTCTACATTATTTTAGTGGCTGATTACTAAAACCAGAAGGAAGGGAAGGAGAGAGAAATGGAAGGAAGGCAAGAAAAAGGAGTGGGGAGAGAAGGAAAAGGAAGAGAAGGGAGAAGGAAGGAAGAAGTTAAGATTTGTCAGACGAAAGAGGGAACTGAATTCAAGTCTGTAGCCCACATTAGTCCTTGTACAACTGAGTTATTAGATAAATTTTGAAACACCTGCTTCTGCCCTCTTTTGAAAGACAGTTGGCTTCACCTCAGAAAAAAGCTGAAATGCTTGATTCCCAGGGAGAGTTCAGGAGTGAACTGAGAAAAGTAACTGAGCAGAATGCCTGACAGCCTTTTAATTCCTGGAAAGGAGATGAGTTCCTGGTTCAGGGTTGGATGAGTTCCTCGAGTACTGACAGTTCCTTGATCAGTACTTGAGCCTTTGCACAGCTCTAAGCCTGACTAAGGCTCTATGCCTGACACAGGCACTAAGCCTGACTTTTCTTGTGTTGTGCCAGGCCTGAGGAACTTCGGCTATGGTTTCTACACAGTGGCAAAGCAAACGAGTTAGGATCTGCTAGGTGTGACATTAGGAAACCCAAGGTCCCCTTGCCACTGTAGTCTCTAAGTCTAATTGAAAATCAAATGGATTTAGTTTCACCAGTCTAAAATCTGATCTTCAAAGTTATTAGACTCCTATTAAATAGAACTAAAATGGCTAATTATTTTTAAAGATTTTGGAGTAAATATTTTTTTTATCATGACACTTAAACTCCCAAATTAAGTAGATATTGAAACAAATGATGAAGCCATATAATGTTTTTAAGAGTGTTTCCCACATGAAAGGTTAGCATTGCAATGTTTTCATTCATACTTCATTTCCATGTGGATTTTATGCTTTTTTGGGGATGCAGATTATTTTATACTGTATGTACAGTATCTAGTGTAGTAGGGTCCTAATCACAGTTATGGGCTATAGTAACTTTGGCAATATTGTGATCACCTGTTTCATTTATATATGAGCCTTTTTAGTCACCACTATCTACTTTTGTGATGTCTTTCTCACAGAGAGAAAAATACTTTCAAAATGGTGGCATTTGTGGACATCATTGCTGACATACCCACTTAAAATATTTTTTGTCCCTAAATGTGAAGAAGAAATCAAAATAAAATCAGCAGTTGCTCAAGGTGCTTTGAAAATCCAGACCTATGGGATTTATATGTTCATTTCCCATTGAAATAAAAAGGAAATAGTCAAACACCCTGTGCAACTCCGAAAATTGTATCTTGAGATTTATGGCAATGTCTAAAACGGAAATTATTTCCCCAAGAATAATATATATTATTGATCTCTGTATTTAGTTGTATTTTCATTCTTCAGCAAAGAAGAAAATATTGGTAAGCCTACTGATTTTATTTTTCAGTATTCCTGGCAATTATAGGATTATTTTCATTAGTGGCAAAACTACTTTTGCTCAGCTATTCACTGTGTGTTCTGTGCTATGCTGTAGCGCAAGCTAAAAGCTTTTCCTGGGTAGTAGTAGTAATAAACTATTTTCCAAAATAGTTTATTATTTCTAAGAGTTACACACAACCAGGTTTAGTTAAAGAACTATGGTTGGATTTAAAGGGCACCAACCCTCCAAAGAGCTAAATAATCTATTCTTTAGGGGGTTCTGAAGCTTTTAAGTATGTTTCTGCAGTACAGAAATCTGATGTGAATTATAAAAAGAAAACAGTGCCCTAATAGCTTGCAGTATTATTTTACATCCCAAAATTGTAAAATTCAATGTGCACACTCCATAACACAGGGCCAAAATCTGCCCTTCTATGCGTCCCCATTGATTTTAACATTATTTAAATTGTTCAGAACAGAAAGAAAGCTATTGTAAAAATGTTTAGGCTGTAACATACTTTACTGTAATGACATGTAAAGTACAAGCATATTCTGTGCAACACAGCAGAGTTTTCACATGGGCCAAGTCTACCTCTAGCTCCACAGGTATGGAGGCCTCCTGGCAGAGAATCAGGGCAGTTCGACTAAATGAGGGCTTACTACATTTAAGCACCTCCACTAAATTAAGGATCACTCTATTTTAGTGCAACATTTGAGCATGTGGAATCTAAGGATCCAGAATTTAATAGCTAATCTTTAACATTCACAAAGCATCAGTCAGGCCTTAAAATCTAAGAGTTTAGGGGAAAAAAATAATTCTCATGAGTTAGAATTTAGTTTAATCAGCTGTTTGTCTGTGCTGTGGTTTTTTGGTTTTAGCTTTCTAGATCATAACAATGCCACTACACTATACTGTCCAGCTTTCCTCCATATGTATGAGGACTTTAAATTGCCTTCTTTTTTAAAGTGAAGTTTGTGATTCTCACTGTACTGTTTGAATTAAGAGGCTAGTTCTTGATCAAAACTGCTAAGCATCATTACACCTTTGCTAAAATGCTGACAGTTAACTAAAGATTGTTACCTCAGTGGTCCCTTGTACGGTTTCCCAAGGAAGATGTGCTCAGGGCATATTGGCTTCGTACATTAGGGTTCCACCACTTCTTAGTTACCCTGAGAACAGAACTGAGCCCCATTTGGTTTAGTTGTTCAAAGAGCTGAGTCTAAAGCCTGTGATTATCAAGTCTGTTACCAGTGTGGATGTCTGATATACTCTAATCTGTAGAAATGCTAGGACTGGTAAAATATTTTTACAGAGGAAAAGTTTAGTATTTGCAAAGGGTTATACACAGGTGTTTTAAGACTACAGCTTTGTGTATGCAGGGAAGCAGAAACACCACAGAGAAATTAATGTTGTCCCTTGAAGGCACCTTCCACGGAGCTTTACTATGGAGTCAGGGCCAAAGTTTTTTCAGCTTGCTTCCAATAGCAGAGTCCTGACATTAAAGAGAAGGTAATTTTTGGCAAGCTGAAGGCAAGGAGAACTAAACTGAATCAAACTGAAACAGTTGTTTAGAAAATATTTAATTGAAGTATTTTGCATAAAAATGCACTTCGCTGCCAAAAGCTGAAACACTCCGATTTCATTGAAATATCACTTAGTTGAAAATTTAAAAGAGGTGTCAAGAGTTAAGTGCCCTGGTTTGTCACTTCTGAACTGAAAGGTTGTAGTTTTTCTTTCATACAGAGTGGAAGCAAAATCGAATGTTTCAAAACATCTTTTTCCAATTTTTTTCCAGAATTTTCATTTTAGAAATTCCAAGATTTAGATGGCTTTCCCCTAAATGGAATAGGAATAACTACTGAAATCTTAGGTTTTCCACAGGCTGGATTTTCTGCCTTCTGTGTAGCACTCAAAATGTTCCAGCTTCTCAGAAAAGAATGACATCTTTAATCTACATCCTCATTGGACTGTGTGCTGAGAAGCAATTAAAAAGCTGTATTACTGAGCTGCATTTTCCACTCTCCTGGGAGAATGAAAAGAACAGAGTGCCACATGAATGCAGGAACACATCCATGGTATGAGTTTAAATTTCCAGAAGAGTCTTGATAACACTTTCAAAAACGCTGTCGCATAGGGTAGCCATAAGATCTGTGCTATGTTATATAGGATGATTGTCTTGTTGTTTGGCAGTTCCAAGCTTAGAGAATAAAAACTAACCAACCAACCAACCAATAATGTATTAAGCTATATTAAAATAACAAGATGGACTCAGCAACCTGAAGAAAATAATTGTATAGCCTCATGGTAGTCTTGTAGTTAGTCCTTGTGTGTCTCCAGTTTGCTCACATAATTAAAGGCAGGTAGCATAAGGTGATGAAGTGAAATCTTTTTCTCAATGTACAAAGAAAAATGCTGATTACATATACAGTTTTTAAACCAGTTTGTTTGGGCATGCCTACAAGTTTGTGCTACTTACTACAAATGTAAAGCATACGTAAGGAGAATAAAGACATGTAGATTTGTACACACTGTATAGTCACACAGCTAATACAATGAGATTTGTGGTTCAATGTAATTGCCACACATTTCTTAAAAGTAAATGTAGATTATTCTACAAACATATGCTACAAATTTATAAATAATTGCTGGTTTCTACCACATATCCCTTTCTAGGTAAGCTGTTTACTAACTGGATTAACGCTAGCATAAAAAAAGGCAAATTAATATTAAACAACCTTTTTTTTAAATTAAAAAAGTAGGCTTTTTCCATTAGGCAAAGAGATTTTGGCAATATTTACTTATCCTAAGTTTCCTACTGCTGTGGGGGCAGGGGAGGGTACAATGTATTAGAGCCCTTCACATTTACACTTCTAACTAAATTCATAGATGCTGGCAAACTTTGCTCATTTGTCAGAATGCTCTTTACTCTGCTTGATTTCACAGTAGCTGTGAAACTGGTCTCCAAAGCCCATACACACCACAGATATTTATGCATAGAAGGGGATGGAAGCAAGAGAAAGCTTTGAAAGAGGGGGCTGGCTGTTCCCATCTGGAGCTCTAAATGAGGAGGTTTAGCCTCATTCTGCCCCACAGGGGACGTGCACGCCAGTGCAATAAGGTTTTCTATACATCTTGTTAAGCCAGCATTAGATTGAAAAATGCCAGTTTTCATCCACACGCCACCATCTCCTGAGCCCTGAAGCTTGTCCTCAGGTCTCATAAAATACTTGCTTCCACCTGTTTCCACCAGTATCCCCTAGAGTTTACCATGAATTTAATTGCCTGCCAGTTTTTATGTCTGCTTAAACTACAAGACCTTTAAATAATTTATGTCCTAATTACTGTTCATCATTTTTTAACTAGAAGGCTCAATTCCATTCACACAAAAGAAAATTCATGGGATTCATTCTGAGGAAATACTTTCAAGAAGCCATATAAAAATAGTGAGTGCAATCATGTTTTTGAAAAATTAACTTAAACTTACTCTAATAAAATGTCATAAAAATATTAATCATTCCCTCCTGATATGGATCATGGTAATTTTAGCACAACTTCTATTAAATAAGTTCATAGTTCATGTGAAATGTAGTATCTCAGATTTCTGGGAGACCTTATTTATTGATCTTAGTCGGGGCTACCATTCTGCTTGCAATTTATATTCCTTTCTCCCAAGCAGCAGGATTAAACCCAACTGATGTTTCAATCAATCTCAACTAACACAACCTCAGGCTATCAAATTCATCTATGACAATTTGGAGCAGAAGCCTGCAATGCCTCTGGGCCACGGTTCAGAATTAAACTTCTCTTTTTTGAAAGGGAGAGTGATTTTTTTTTTTTCCAGGACTACAGTATTTTCAGGTACAAGCAAGTAATGCTTAAAGTTGCTCTGTGATTTGTGGCAGGGCATCTTAGGGAGAGGGGAAATCATTCTAATGGAGTGTTATACGTTTCTTGAGTTCAACAAGTTAATAGAAGACACATGTCTGGAATGATTTTGCTGTTAGCATTTTGTCTGAGAAATATACACAAAGGAAAAACAGAAGATGAAATTATAGGACAAGGGTAGACTAAAGGCTTTTGAAGTTTTACTGTCGCTACCAGGAATAGCTGTAACTCTTTTACGGGTTTATGGTATTTCTGTTAAGTATATCCTGGCCAATACTTTAAAAATCTGATTGTGTATCCATGCATGATTGCTTCTTTGCTTTTGCCCAATTGGGCCTATTTAATGGAGCATGGGCCAAAAATTCCAATGGTCTATGCATCCAGAAGCTCCAAAATTAATTCCTTGTGAATTTGAAATATACTTGATGGTGTAGACAGAATTAGGAGTTACAGGAGATTGGTTATTAAAATGTTTACTTAAGAAAATAAAGCTGCTAGATGTTGACCACTGTAGAAATCAAAACTCAAAAATAATATGACTGCTCAGACATATTTTTGCATAACTTTACTTAAATGAGTAGTGCAATATTTATGAGTAAATCTGTCAATATATGGATGTCCAACCCCTGGCTGTGAGCTGGATCTGACTCACCAACATAATTCAATGCCCACTCTTCAATTCCCTCTTCCCAGGAAGCCCTTCAGGCACAGCCTTTCATACAACCTATCTGGCCTTCAGGGTCCTGAAGTGCCTCATCCTTGACCAGAACAGATGCTTATAGAATCATTAGATGAGAATGTTTTCACACGTGTATTCATGAAAACAATGTCACGTTTGCTATTGTGCACCCCTGTGTACATGCATTGCATGCTGGTGCCTGTCTGCACTTGGTCACATAGCAGATATCCTTGTAGTCACGTAACTGGGGGAAGGAGAATATATGGCTCTGCATTATTTTCAGAACAGACTATTGGCATTTCCCTTTACTCAAAAGATTGGGTAGAACTGGAACAGTTGGGAAAAAAAGACAAAATTCTTCCTGTGAATCCACTCAGTTGTGATCATAAGTTATATAGGAGATAAAGTTTTCCATCTAATTTTCTGTACACCTTTTATAGCACAAAGGTGCTATACGCAAAAACAAAACCCAAAGCCTAGTACATTCAATGACTGCATACTTAGATTAAAGAAGTCATTTCTCAGTTGCCCACATTTATCTTGTTTTATTTGAATACCTCATAACATCTCAGCCTTGGCTAGCCTAGACTCAGGAAGTGTGGTTAAAATTTTCATCTAATACTGAAAAAAGGTGGCAAAGATTTCTGAGCCGATTTTCTTCCCCAGCTTTGTCCAAAGGCCTAGCAGATATTCTGTTTTTTCCCTCCAGGAGAATCACAGAATCACACAGAATCAGCAACATATGGAAATAATACAGAGCAGATCTCACTCCAAGCAGCTTTTATGCACTTTGAAACCTGGCTGTTCAGGCAGTAAAAGTATTTCTTGACACAACTGCTCTCAGCTACTATGTTCTTGTAAAGCAGTCAGTTGTTTTCAGCCCAGACGGAATAAACATAGTGACCCACATGCTCTTTGGCCTGACAGATCGATCTCTCCCTGTATCCCCAGTCAAGGCGTATCCTGCCTTGATATTGGTGTCTGTCAAGAGATCAGCATACAGCCACTGACAGCGGCTTAAGACATTGCAAATTCTCAACACCGGGTGAGGCTGAAGCCTTTTAAAGGCAGCTTAATGCTTTCCACCTCTTTCCAGAGAAATATACGTGTGCCAAAGGTACAAACGGAATCCCACTTTCACATCTTCTGCCCAAGCTTGGAAGTATCCCACTCGCAGAAGAACGTTTTGCATGATTTCAAACACACAGAGGGATTACTGGGGCACTCTTTAAGGCTCAATAGAGAATTTCATACTTAGTTCAGGTATGCTTTTCTCATATTTTATCATTAAAATTAAAAGGAAAAATTTTCATTTTCAAGTTGCATCAAATACAAGACTCTTGTTTTCACTGCATCTCTGGTTTAAAATCAGATGTTTGTATTCATTACTGACAGTATTGATGTAAATTCATGAAGAGAAAGTGACTATGTAATTTATTTAGCAATACTAATATTGCTTTGCCAAATGTTTCATCCCAATAATTTTTGTATCAATAAAGGGAGTTCAGAGGATGTTGCTGCAATAAATTATTTTTCCTGAGAGGGATTAGGGTTCTCTGATGGTGCCCCATGTGTTGTAATAACCCTGGGCTACAACAGTTTCATCATGCTGCAGTATCCTTTGTTGATTTATTGCTTAGCTAATGGTCTTTAGAGAGGAGACTTGCTAATAATTTTAATTCACTCCACACACAGTTCAACACAGATAGCATTATATGTACCATCACACTGTGGCACCTAACAGCCCAAAAGACTGACCGAGCAGCAGGCCTCATTCATGAGGAATTAATCAATATCTAAAGGAAAGGATCCTGTTCAGACAGAGGGACACCCATTAGCATACATTACTTGTGTCTCTTACAGAGACAGAGACTTTTAAAAACATTTAGTAGTGTTTTTACAGTGCATAGGATCGCACGCCATTTCTCACACAGCAACAACAAAAACCTGCCTAAGTAGTTAAAAAGGCAGAACTCTCTGTTGATTACAACTTGAAAAAGATGTGGTATATGACAGAAAAAAACAGTTACTTACTTTGTGGTGCATACTAAATCTTGTTTTTCAACATAACTGTTTGTGGAATGTGAGCTGCAGAATCACGATTTCTGTGAATATAAAAAAAAACCCAAAAACCAGAATAGGTATGTGCTTAATGTTTATATTAAAACTACTGTTGTGCCTTGAAAAAAGTTAGTTATTTTGTGTGACAAATTCATGGAAGATATAAAGGGTTTTTTATTTTCCTTAGGTGAATTGTGTTTAATCACTGACTGAAAAATTGACCAATCACTGACAGAAAATTTGACCATTCACTACGAAAAGAACTCCATACATTTTAAAGGAGATAATTTGTCATTCAGTCTTGCAGGTAGAACACTATTTAAATTTTCAATGCCAGAATAGAGAATACTGAAAAGAAGCTCATATGAGTTCTCATTAAAGATAGCAGATTACTGCTTTTTCTTTTATTAAATTCTTTTATTTAATTCTTTTATTTAATTCTCCCAATCTAAGAGAAAATATGCTTTTTAAAATCTGTCAAAATTTCACCTGGAATATCACCCCCTTAACACTTCGAATTCTTCAGCTGAATGCCGAAGAACAAGAACATATTTTTTTACAGAGTTTTCACTGTCATAAATGGATGCAGTGTGATTGAAAAGTAACAAAGGACGATACAGCAATATCCAGTTGTCTTTGCGTACACAATAGCAACATCATTATGGTAAGTGCTAGTATGGCCCATCCAGTAGCTTCCTCTGGGTGTATTCTAGTTTGTGCCCTAAATGTGAAAATATTTAGCAAACTTAGATTTGTGAGTTTATTTTTGAAACCATTCCTTCACTATGCAAGGAGAAATTCTTAGAAGTGATCATGATTTCAGGGACCCAGCTGTTCTAAGAAACCACTAACAATCATGATGACACCATGCAGAAAGGGGGAAAACATATGTACTTGCAATGGCATAGATTTAAGTTTCAAGTTATCAAAAAGTTAATTTTGGTGATGTGCCTAAATCTGTTCGTAGTTAAGGTTGAAAATCCATTGACTTCAATGTGCACCCAAAATGAATGAGCATTGATTGAAACAAATTTGCTTTAATAAATACACTAGATTATACTGTAAGCTTCAAAATCCTGCACTATATCTAGCTACTGGGATTTTAAAGAAAATACTGAAACCCTAAACCAAGTGCAGTGGGAGTTGGCAGGGAGCACTACCTGTAACACATTTGAACACTCATTTAAATTGCTGACTGTTATTAGACACTGAGTGATGAGGATTTAAATATCTATTTTATCAACTACTCTCCACTGAAAGAAAAGCAGCATCATACCATTAAGATGGTCTAATCTCCTTTGCAGGATAAATCATGTTGGAACTATATTTAGGTCGATCAGATAGACATCTTTATTCCCATTCATTCCAAGTAAAGGGTACAGCAGACCAAAATGACTACTGGGATTTCTGAGCATGATCAAAATGATGTATGGCAGATTTGTTCTCATTCTAGTCACATAACTATTGCTGCCTATAGCATACACTGAAAAAAAAAACCAAAACCTTGTACATTTAGTCCAAGAATGACAGGAAGAATGCTGATAGAAAGCTACAGGGCTGTATACTTCCTAATTATAAAGAAAACACAACAGAGTTAAAGAGCACATCTGGAACATAAAGATCTAATTCTGATCCTTTTCTGCTACAGATCAGATTTATGGTTTTTTTTAACAAAAAATCAGTGAGTAAAGAATCATTTAGTTTGCAGGTCTTCCTGTACTGTAAAAGTGGGCACAGACCCAAAGACTAGCTACATATCCAAACTTAGAATCATAGAATCATAGAATTGTTTAGGTTGGAAGGGATCTTTAAGATCATCCAGTCCAACCACCAACCAAACTGATAAAAACCACCACTAAACCATGCCCCTCAGCACTATGTCCATCCATCTTTTGAATATCTCCAGGGATGGTGCCTCAACCACTTCCCTGGGCAGCCCATTTCAATGCTTAATAACCCTTTCAGTGAAGAAATTTTTCCTAATATCCAACCTGAACCTCCACTGGCACAACTTGAGGCCATTTCCTCTTGTCCTATCGCCTGTGACTTGGGAGAAGAGACCAACCCCCCCTGGCTACACTCTCCTTTCAGGTAGTTGTAGAGAGCAACAAGGTCTCCCCTCAGCCTCCTCTTCTCCAGGCTCAACAACCCCAGATCCATCAGCCTCTCCTCATAACACTTGTTCTACAAACCCCTCACCAGCTTTGTTGCCCTTCTCTGGACCCGCTCCAGCACCTCAATGTCTTTTTTGTGGGAAGAGGCCCAAAACTGGACACAGCACTCGAGGTGAGGCCTCACCAGTGCCTGAGTACAGGGGGACGATCACCTCCTGAGTCCTACTCACCACGCTGTTCCTCATCCAGGCCAGAATGCTGGTGGCCTTCTTGGCCACCTGGGCACACTGCTGGCTCATGTTCAGCCGACAGGCGACCAACACCCCCAGGCCCTTTTCTGCCAGGCAGCTCCAGCCACTCTGCCCCCAGCCTGTAGCGCTGCCTGGGGTTGGTGTGACCCAAGGGCAGGACCCGGAACTAGGCCTTGTGGAACCTCACACTATAGGCCTCGGCCCATCCAGCCAGCCTCTCCAGGCCCCTCTCCAAAGCCTTCCTACCCTCCAGCAGGGCCACACTCCCACCCAACTTGGTGTCCTCTGCCAACTGACTGAGGGTGCACTCCAGCCCCTCGGCCAGATCACTGATAAAGATGTTCAAGAGAACCAGCCCCAGTACCCAGCCCTGGGGGACACCACTTGTCACCGGCCGCCAAGTGAATCTCACTCCATTCCCCACCACGCTCTGGGCCTGGCCTCCGGCCAGTTTTTAACCCAGCCGAGAGTCCTCCCATCCAAGCCCTGGGCAGCCAGTTTCTCCAGGAGGATACTGTGGGACACTGTATCAAAGGCCTGCATAAAGTCCAGGCAAACAACATCCACAGCCTTTCCCTCAGCCACCAAGCGGGTCACTTTGTCACAGAAGGAGATCAGGTTGGTCAAGCAGGACCTGCCCCTCGTGAACCTGTGCTGACTGGGCCTGATCACCTGGGTGTCCTTCATGCGCTGCATAATGACACTCAGGATGATCTGTTCCACGACCTTCCCAGGCACCGAGGTCAGACTGACAGGCCTGGAGTTTAAATAATGTCATGCCAGAATTATTACTACTACATCACTAGAAAGCCCTTGGTGTATAGTCTCCTAGTCAGAGTTTAAAAAAAAGCTGTCCAAAGCTAAGGGTTAAAAGATTAAGATTTAAAAACCCTTCAAGTTGCAATCGATTTGATCTCAGACAACTCTGAACATCTGTGCTGTCCAGTTTCCACAGCAAAGGCCAAGAAGCATCAGTTAAATGCTTTGTTGTGTTCACCCCACAGCACCGTAAGCCTGGACTGAGACTCCAAGGACCATTCTTACATCACACTCCTGCAAACACAGAGGACAGACAGTTCACACCCAACCGATGTTATCACTGAGCAATCTGACCTAGTGGAAGGTGTCCCTGCCCATGGCAGGGGGGCTGGAACTAGACCACCTTTAAAGGTCCCTTCCAACCCTAACTATTTTATAACTGTATCAAGTACAGGATTATATGTATGACATTAGGCATGTAAAGACCACACTTCATTTTTCCCTCTCAAAAGAAAACCCCCACCTTTTTGATCATCAAGTCCAAATCTTCCATCAAAGCACCAGCAAACTCAAAAATTCAAAACCATCTGCTCCTCCAGAACCAAGGCAAAGGCATTAGGGGCTTTCCCACCACAGTTCTTTATCCAATTCCAGAGCTGGTCAAATACCACCCGCATGGGGTTCCACAGCATAAAGAAAAGACCTGCAGCCTCACGGGTCTGATACTTTTCTTCCTTCTCTGGAAGCAGCAGAGTATGGCTCGAGGTGCAGCCTGCGCTGTCTCCAGCATTAATGCACATTCACAGGCAGCACTTTGGGAAATGTCTTGTTGCAGCTTTTATTTCATGGAGCCAGTTTCTCTCTAGCGTGGAGCTGGCTGGTTTCAGAAAAAGTGATAGGAACGTGTCTGCCCTTTGACTGACTGTTTGTCAGAGAGGCTGACACGTTTAGTTTTGAAACCTGCCAATATTTCACAGCCTCTGGAACAGACAAGCTGCCAGATTTCCTTTGGGAGAAAGAAAGGAGGGGACGTACATCCACTGAATGAAAATAACTAATACAGGGCTAGATCCAGTCTCAAATAAGCTTTCACTGAGTAAGGACTAAAGGACTTGCCTTACTGATTTCAGTAGGAATTTTCGTGAAAGGGAAATCCAGGATTTGACCTTTAATAATGTATGACTATTTAATAGGGTTTACTTGCCTAAAACCAGTAAAAGACTGGAAATTTGCATGAGCACAAGATGCACACACAGAACAGTTTCAATGCCTGAAAAATAACTCTGCAGGCACACAACTGTTGAACAGACCGGCAGCCACTGCAAGCTCGTATTGTTTTATGCAACTGCAGCATCATTAAAACCAATTTTCAATGCTGCAAAATGTCGCAGAGCTTTGTGAATGGCTTGTTAAAAAGCAGTCACTATGATGCCTGCCTTATTTCATTTTTAATGACATGTTATACATAATAAATCTACTGATATGGAACAGTCAATACAGGAAACTCTGTAGATGAGGAATGGTTACTGCTTTCCAACAAATGGTGAAATGAATCCTCCTGTTGCTCCCTAGGTTTCTAGAGATTTCCATGCTCTAGCATGGAATCCCCCTCAACTCTTCAAAGGCCCCCAACCCAGAGAAAGTCCTTCCAGCTCTTGGATTTAGGCAGAATAGAGTGTGAGCATGCAGCATAAAGCTCACTGATACTGTCCAAAACCTTTTCACTGAGATTTGGCATCTTTAGTCCTTGTCTTTCAAGGTATAGAGGGGTTCCAGAAAGGGATTCATGCTTGAAAGAGCCTTTCTTCCACAAACTGAAGCGGTTGTGAGCACAGCTTGTACTTGTCTAAACAGAAAAGCCTAAGCAGGCTTCTGCTTTGGCAGAAGGTTTTTCTTGGGGCGGGTGGGAGGCATTTGGTTTGTTCAATTTCTTTATTTATTACACACATAGGAAAGACAATTCAGATAATAGTGGATACGCTTTCTCTGGCTTTTGATTGCAGAACCTATTTCTGTTACCTGTAACTTTGTCAAGCTGAAGTTTATCAGCATGAGGCAGAAACCTGACATAGCTGTTTCAGTTTCTTGACAGAACCAACTGAAACGTTACATTGGTTTCAGAGAAAAAGGTGGGAAAAGGAGCCATACATAAGTGTAGAAAAATAATTTCAGCAGGTGTTCTAGTGCAATGTTTTGAAAAGCAAGTCTCCGCATTAATCACAACGGTCACCTTTCTTGTCACGGAACTGGCTTGTGGGGAATATTCTTGAAGTAGAAAAAAAAAAATCCACAAAGATAACCAAGAAATGAGCTACTGAAAGAAATAATCACACCAAGACTTTCAAAAACCTTATGCTCTCTTACATCTCTTCCACTCTAATGAAACCACATCAGCACCAACCTTGTAAACCAACTACGCACCAGTCCAGAGGGCAGAAGCCAAGCAGTTGCCAGGCACAAGATTTCATAGGACAGAGACTAGTCCAGGGGTTTCCGCTAGACATTGGAAGAGGGGCCATTTTTCCCTCTCTAGAGAAAAATAAAGGTTATAATGGTGGAGGGTTGAATAGCCACAGAAACTGCAGGTCTGCCACTGGGTCTGTACATTTAGAAAATCTGCATGGGGAAAAACCCAGTATAGTAGAATACCGCTTGCAGATCTAGACACCTAACGTGAGAACAGACAGCCAACATGCACCATCCAGTGAATTCCCACAGACCCCCAGGAAACAACAGTCACCTTATCTATTCTTGCCTTTTGCTGGAAAAGAGAGACAAAAAGAGGAACGCAGTGGAAGGTGAAAAGATTCTACCTGAAAAGCTAAATGTTAGGCATCCAAACAAATGTCTTACCTCCTGTAACCATAATTGATTTCCAGTGAAACAAAGAGGGATAATTCTGTTACACAGTGGGGTAGCCTACCTGGTTGACTGCCCTCACATAGATTCAGGTATGAAGTGGTAGACACTCTGAAGAGGATGAAGCCTTTGCTCAAGGAAGCTTGGGAGTACTTTGAATTATTAAAATTACTGGACAGATTACTTAGACGTTTGTAGGCATACTCCCCCAGTGTCAGGGCTGTAACCTTTAGCATACGGCTCCTAAATCTGCTTTTGGAACACTAACAACTGGCACAAAGGACTAAGTCCTCACTTCCTTCCTTCTAGAGGTAGGATTGCCAAGATAATTTCAAGACAAAGGAGTAAAGGGCAGCTCAGGAGCGGGAAACCAGCTGGGCTCTCTGTACTCACAGTCTCTTTTGAGCTAAAAAAACACCAAAGTCCACAAGAGTCAGTCTATCAAGAAACACCAGCAACAGCAAGAGCTGGTGAAAGGTGCAGCAGCAGCAGGAAGCAGTGCCTGCTGCAGGCAACGTTTTTAGCAGCTAGCTCAAGAACTGAAAGCTATTTTAATAGCTGGTTCCAACGAAGTGGGTCAAAATTTACTCAAACACAGATTTGCCCACAAGTTGATTTGTGCTAGTTTCAAGCTAATGTGTTCTTCATGAAGAACAGTATTCACACCCATCCCAAAATCTACTTTTCCTGTCTGCAGCCAAGGAGTGTGAAAGGATGCAGGCACTAAAGTGAGAGCCACATAATGGAGGTAGGAGCATTCCTGTATGGTAGGACACAGTGCTGAGAGAGAGAGAAAAGAGATAAATATCATTGCATTTGTTCTAAATCAATGCATAATTTCAAGAGGATTCACATTTGTATCTGAATACAATATTTACATTGTTGGTAAGTGTATTTTCTCGACAGATGTCTTATTGTAAACCCTGATCTGATTCAATCTGCAATCACTGGGGCTATTCACATGCTAAAACACTATGATGGATGATGCATTTTAAAGAGTAATTGAAATGGCAAATAAAATACCTAGTTTCGAGTCAGAAAGGCTACATTACCTACTCAATACATACAAGGACTGAAAAGCAAGGGCTGTTATGGATGGAAATACTCCATGTAGTTTTCCCTGGCCTCTAGCTTACCACTAAGCCCCTAAAGCTTTCCCGGGCAAAAGATGCAACTCTCTTTTCATGATAGAAGTGTAACAGAATTCAGGATTTGACTGCAATGAGTATGCTGATGTTGACTAGGAATCTTATTTTTATGTTTTAGAGCCTTATCAAATCTAGCTGAGATGACTGGGTATTTCAGGAATGCTCACACCAAAGATGAAGACCTTGGGCCTGGGGCACTTGTGGATCTCCTGTCCTCACTATCTCAGCTAGCAACCCAGGCACTGTGCGGCAAGAAATTAGTATAGCAGCCAATCTGAAAAATACTTCCAATTGCAAACAATAACCTTATGGGAAAGAAATCAATATCAGATTAGCTGCAAGGTTAGCGCAAGCCTGTGAAGGACATAAACACACCAAAAACAAGCCCACAGAGCAGGTTACAGAAGACAAGTGTACAAGGTCAGGATTCTATATTAAGGGCACATTGTTCAAACCAGAAAATGAAACTTTCTGGTTTATTAAAGGCTAATACAAGCTACTTCAAAAAATGAACTCCAAAAAAATTGTTAACACTTGAGCACAGACAAAATATTTTCCATTGAGCATACTCATAACATCCAACAGAAATTAAGCTGAATAGAAAACAAGTAGCGAAACTAACCTGAAATTTTAGAACTTAATTATTTTTATTTCAAAATGGTAATATTTTGATGGAATTGCCATGTCTTTTCAATTTACCAGTCTAAACTAAACAGTGTACTGATGATTCCTCAGGTCTCTCAGCAAAGAATACTCCAATATTCAAGGAAAACAGGATGCACTTTTTTCTACCTTGATCTTCAAAAACATTTCCTCAGCATTTTATGTGTTAAGTCAGGGCACCTCAGGTACCAAAGATGCTAAAAAGGAATCTAACAAAGGACCAAATCCAGCCAGAGAAAAAAATCTCTCAAATTAAATGAGTTTTGTACAAGCAGTACAAAGCAGAGTCCCAGAGGTCACCCGTGGTGGTGGCAATGCAACTAGAGGATGCTGCATTTATGAACAAGTATTACAAGTATTTAAGAAGTAGAAGAATTTCCTCTGGTGCTTCCCTCTTGAAAGCAGAGTGATGAAGATGGAGATGGGTAGTGGTTTGGTCTATGCAGAAAGTAGCAGGGCCCTACGGTGGGGCATTGACAGGGGCACACAGGAACCCAGTGCAGTGCCTTACCCAGGGTCACAAGCATGAGAGCCCGCAACAAAATTCAAGTCCGCTCTCTCGTTCTAGTACCATACAACACATCAGCTAACAACAAAGCATAAGTTCATCTGTTTTTAAGCATAATATTGCATCATTTTCCCCACCATACTAGCCACAGGTCTATTCCGTAACAAACTATTCTATAACAGTGTTAATTGCTTGGGTGCATGGACTAAACTCCAGTAACATACTCATAGGAAGAACCCTCTTCCAACAGAAAAATCCCCAGTAGTAAACCAATAACCCAAATTTGCTCTAACACCAGGTGCTCCATTTGGCTCCTAGTCTTCTGATTTTCATTAATATGACCTTTAGCTTCTTAACACAGGCCAGGGAGCTGCTTGAGGCCTGTAGCTTTATTATGCAACGAACAAAGGAGAGGGAGTAATGCTGGATATTGATCAAGTGCTATGGGTATCACTTGGTGTCTGGCACAAGCCCCAGCCCAAGCTTTGCTCTGCAAAGCGTGTTGTAGGCGCAAGCCTCCCTTACAAGGCCATTTTGACCAGTGTCAATCTGAATGCCACAAAACCCTCCTTCCTCATGCCAAGGCTGTTACTTCCCAGGGCTCAAAAGTTTCTATTTCTCTCCCTCTGGAGCCTTTCCTGAGATTTTTAAGAGAGCTATTACTCAGGGACTATTCTTGCCTGTTGGATCTTTGCTCTCTAACAAGGAAAGAGCAGCACAGCGGCATCCAGGGCAGCTATGCACATCGTGCTATTCTGACACAATTATGTTGCAGACACTGCAATTCTCCACAAGCTGAATATTCAACCCTTACTGCTGCTGCTGGCTTTTTAATAATAGACGTGTTTCAGGAAATCATTGTTATCTCCAGTTTATCATCTCAAACTTGGTGACAAGAAAGAACTGGAAGTTGTTTTGAAAAGACTCGCTAGAATAAAATTATTCAATGGAGGCCCACAGCTGCAGGCTGTCATGCGTGTTAAGTCATTATATTCTCATAATGACATCTGTGAACACTGTATTAGACTGTAATCAGACTTTATGCAGCATAAGGACTGTAGCTATAAAGTGATTTCGACATCAGAAATGGCATTGCAGTACCTCACTTAAAAACACCCACCCTGAAAGCAGGGTGCCAAGCTTTGTATTAAGCAGAGGGATAGTAAGTTCAGCATCAAAGCAGACTTTGGCAAGGAGAAAGACAGTCACAGCAGGAGACTTAGCTAACAAAAGAAGGATTAAGCACATGTTGAATTCCGCTCTCTGGAGCTTCAGCACCTTGCCCTCGGCTTTTCCTTGGACCAAAGACCTGGAAACCTTTCCTAGAAGTTTTGATCGATGTCTTTTCTCCTAAAGGGAGCAAGGGAGAAAAGGATAAAGGCAGGATGGATTTTTAAATAGCAAGCAACAAACACCCTTTCATTAAGTGTGGGCCAAAATTAAGGAAGGCATGGGTCAGGTGACGCAGGACTGAGACATGATTCAACTTCTTCTTCCTCAGATTTAAAACAACACTTCCAACTTCCCAAGACTACTTTCTGCCACCAGATTTCTGATGGGAAAGCAAGAGAGGAAGCACTGACATTCAGGATCTGCTCTCAGAAGCAATGCTTCTCCTGTGAACCAGAGCCATCATACAAAATAATTCACTTCTTTCTACAATTCTGCTGAGTTGCTGTAAAAGCAGAACCAAAGCTCTCCTCTTCCCTGTTACGCACGCCAGGCATCACTTCCCCACCCCACCCTCCCAATCCCCGCACGTGACAACCTCCTGGAGCCAAGCCCAGGGTGTGAATGGCTCATATAGTCACAGGGGATCCCACTTTACCTTATGCCAAACAGTCCAAGCATTTAGCTAACCCTAAATCTCTAAGTATGTACATATTGATCAAAACTATTTTAAGGCTGCTGTCTCAGCCGAATAACAACAGCTGTGATACCAACACACAAGACAGGAAAGCTATTGTCACAAGTTGACTGGGCATGATAAAGTGAAATATGGCCAAGAACAGAAAAAGAGTAATAGTTCTTCTCTTATGAATGAAAATATTAATTTATTTTGCTTTCAGTATTTGCACGCATCTCTTGTAATCTAATAGAAACTCCAGAAGACATTTTTGCTATGTGTTTGGTGCCTATTAGTGAGCAAGAGGGTGCCAGGCTCCATTTCACTCGTCTATTACATTTAAGTGCTTGAATGACTGTGCCTGCAGCCAGTAACTTTCCACGTAGCCCAGTGCAGTTCAAAGCAGGTCATGGTCAGCCAAGATATGACTCATGCACACCTTAAACATCTGAAATGCAAAAGTCATTCCTTCCCCTTACCTGCTCTGCTATGGGTCTACTAAAATAAAACAAACATTTTTCACCTCATGTTTGAATTCAAGTCTGCAGAATATCTGACTCACCTGAAAGAAAATGTCACAAATTGCATTATAGCAGAACATCTTATGATGGAAACCCTCGTGGAGGGTTTTATTAAAATATCATAAAAGGAATAGTCTTCCTAAAGTACCTCCTGGCATTGACGAAATAATTCTATCCCTGCAATACAATTCTGGAGATGGGTTCAAAAACCCTCTTTAAAAAACAGATAATTCCTTTAAAATATGCACATTTCTAACGTAATTTATGTATAAAACCTTACTGGTTTCATTCCTGTTAAATGCCATAGGACTCTCCATAATGGAATTAATTTCAGAAGAAAAAATACTATTTAAATTTATTTAATCCCATGAATTAATAAAACCATTTTCTGACCTACATTAAAAAGGACAGGGCTAGTATAAAATGAAAACACAACTCCCCTGAGATTTTTTAACTCATTTGTAATTTCTACGGCTACTTTAATTAGACCTACAGTATTAGACATGAAGTTCAACTCAGACCTACATCTTTTCCTTCACACAAGATCTAGAGCATCCAAATATCTTGAAAATACTTCAAGTTCAATTTCTTCTTCTGGAATAGCGAATATAAAATAAAAATATTCCATAAACTGTGTACATTTATGAGTAAACAGAAATGCAGCACTGCTTCTACTACAACTCATAGAAAGTCTCCAAAATCATGGTTTCTGCCTTGAAGAGAATTTAAACTCTACGGTAATCCTAAAAATCACTATTCAATCAACTATGGGGAAAGAGGTGAAAGTTAATAGCTCTCAAAACAAGCTCTGCAAATCATTTTAACAACTCCTGTTAATCCAGAGATTAACAGATTCGATAAATGCGGTTTGATTTGCATTTACATCTTAAGTGAGAAGAAGAATAACAGGAGCTCTAGAAAGAAAAGTAAAACCCCAAATATCTTAGACAGATTATCACATAAAACTGCAGGATGCACAGCCATAATAAACCAGTTACACTTCATTCTGGAAAAAAAAATTCAAGACAATAAATAATACTTCTGAAGAACAGTATCACCCATTTCCATTCTAGTCAAAACTTCCAACCTCTTAATTATCTTAATTTAAAAATACATTATACATATATGTACATACATATGTGTATATATATACATATGAGCCTTTTTCACACCCTCTCACTTGCAAACCATTAATATGTATTCTATATAGAGGGGATACATATCTTATGAATATACCTACTGGTACCTGAACAAAGCTATGGGAGAAGCCAGTCTGGGCAGGGATTTGTAGTTGTTTTAAGATATCAGCCCCGAGCTGTAGGCACTTGGGTCTTCACGAGCTCCAGGTCCTTCCTCTTACTTCACTGGGAACCTCCTGCTGAATCTGGCAAAACGCTTTGTGCCCCAAGGTCTCCAGCCATAAAATTGTATGTGTGGTTCCTGGGAGTTGTTCTTGACTTTGATGGTGTAATATTGTCTCAGTAACAATTATGCATATAATGACATTGTATAATGGAATCTCATTTCTATTTAGGATCATTAAGAAGCAGTATTGTGTCTTCAATGTCCGTATTTCTTAATGGGGAGGTAGAAGGAGAGCACTGGAGCTTGTGGAAGCATAGATTTGGAGAAAAAGCACATTACTCTCATCAAGCCTCCAAGCTCCCTAGGTGCCAGAAACACACAATTTTCTGCGGTACAGAAGGGCAAACTTCTCTTTGCAGGTGCAGTTCTTGGGGAAAGACCTTGGTTCTATTTTGATGTAATGTTGTACCATTTCTGCAAAACATGCAGTGAATGACGCACATCTGAAACTGATGTATTAGAATAAGTGGTCTTATCATGATTAGAAATTTCCCCATAAAATTAATTTATGCAGATGAGAATGAACATTTACATCTTACTGGTTTCACCAAGAATGGATCTTACTGTAAATGTTACTACGACATCAGTGGATATAAGACGTTATTTCTGAAGGAATTACAGGAATAATGGATATAATTCTAAAGACGGAGAACGTCAAATCTTCTTTTCATCACTTCTAATTCTTCCTTTAGAGAACTAGCTCCTAGTTTTACGGTGCTGATATGTTATTTAACATAGGAGTACTTTCACATAGCTTCTTGCCTAATGTATTTCAGGACTGAATGAAAAGTCTTAGTCATAAGTTGAATATCCTGTGATTCCAAGATGTATAAACACAAGCTACTTTACATTAAGCAGGAGGTAACCTAAGAAAATGGTATTCTGTAAATATTAGATTTCAGGGTAATTTATCAGCAACTGCCACCTTGTGAATGCATGTGTACATGAAGGTATAGTGAAACTTTCTGAACAACAGAAAGCAAAGCACTAATTTTGGAAGCTTTAACATAGAAATCAGTAATTACCAACCAGAATTATTCTTCAATACTGCCGAATTAATGCCTCTGAAAAGCATGCACCTTTACATCTGAAAATTTTAGGTGGCTGACAAGAAAATACAGATTTTATCAAGCAGGTATGGGCTTTTAACACTGCTACATGAACTACTGGAGACATTTTTACTTACAGGACTTTAGTTAAAAGATAAGAAAGATCATGCTCAAGAGCATATACTGCAGGATTTCATTAGGAGAACAGCAGTCAAACAAAGTTTCTTTAACTCCTAACCTACTTTTCTTTCATTATATAAGAAAACTCTGGTGGAACTAGGGAGTATGTGAACACACTCAAACCTCTATTAAATAGAATTTCTTCACCAAAAGCAACTAAATTTAATGACATCAAGAAAGAGCAAATGGCATGACTGAGTGGAAGAAGATTGGGCTGTAACTCACAGGCAACAGCAACTTAAACATAAAGGCTATTGCAAAGTCTCTCCTCCCCACTATGAAATACCAGATTTGACAGCCCCCAAAGTTCACTGGGGCTTTATGAATTTTCTCATTTCATGCTAAATCACTGGGACCACATGACAAGATCTTCCCCATTAAAAGGCATTAAGCTTTTTTAGCTGCTCCGTTTTAAGCCAGAAAAGCACATTTCTCAGGGTCCAAACATGTTTCTGTCAATCGTAGTGCTTAAACAGACCACAAAAAGCTTGGTGGGGGGACCCAAAAGGCAGCTATTACTAATTAGAAAATACATACATTTACATTACTGGTTGATTTAAGCATATGAATATGTGGTCTGTGCTACTGTTCATACCTAATAGTAGGTCTTATATCATGAAGTCTCCAGGAGAGCTTATTTTGTCAAACAATAAGTAGAGTTCTGGAATCTGGATCATCACAAACTCTTCTTTTGCCCAAACAATCAGCTGCTGGCATTTAGAATTAAATGTTAAGAATAGAGATACAAGCCATTCTTCAAATATCTAGACATAATTCCTGAGACACTTAGAAACATCTGTGCTCAAATGACACACTGATTATTTGCTTGCCATTAAATTCTATCACAGATAATCAGATATCTAATAATGCTGCATTGTTCCTCTTCTGTTTCTTACATACCAGTTTCTTTTCACGGTTGAAACGTAATTTCCACTGGTATTTTTCCAAGTCATGTCTTGGCTTTCTGGAGGGTGTCCACCAGCATCCTTCTTGGTTTGCTTTAATTTGCGCTCATAGCAGCACCCAATAGAGAAGATGTGTTGCTATAACAGCACTTGCCATAACCTTACACTTGACAATCATGTATGTGCATGGGGGCATGTATATATATACACACACACACACAGAAAGAAAGAGATGGTAGGATGCACAGATTCCCTTACAAGATTTGTACATTTCCATTTCAAGTACCCAATATAAATATATTCCACACCTAATTTAGAGTACTATTTTAAAAAGGTACCAGCCTGAAAACATTGTGGAAGATCATTGTCAATTTATATAGCCTATCAGTAACACTGCCTTGGAAGACACTGAGGCATACTTCTCATTAATCTGATGCACAACTACCATTTTATGAGCACAGTTCATACCTGGGAGATCAGTCTCTGGTTTTATAAATTCCTTAAATACAGCTATAATTACACCTCTCACCCTTGCCAATCCAGTTAATTTTTAGCCTGGATTTCATTGAGACGCCTTGAGTCCTTAAGGATAAGGAAGAGAAGCCTGCTAGTTCTACAATACATGTCCTTCTACAGATGCTGTTTCCATTACTTGTAGCAGAATATCCATAATCTGTAGTACTTAAAGAAACTTTTCTTTTGTAGTCTGAAGAGTCACTCAAAGAAAGACTGACTGTTAACTGGGCAGGCTTAAAGAGAAAATTGTAATTCCCATTTATTTACATTCAACTATCAAATGGAAGTGACTCACGTTCAGCATTAGGACTGATATCCCACCAAAAAGCACACATCAACCAACAGTAGCTGCGCATAATTGTTTTAATTCAGTTTTTAAAATGATACCTTGCTACTTGCATGGAAAAAAGTTAGTCTGAACCCAAATTCTGTTTTCAACTCCATAGAATAAACAGGCAAAACGTTGCCATGGAAACATTATACTAACAAGCTTCAGATTTGATCTCCAGTTCACAGAAAAGACAGCATTTCTTTTTAATTGCTGCAGCCAGTCAGGGAGCAGTGCTTCTGAAGATACTGAATATTGAAGTGAGAGCCAGCACGAAGCAGTTATGTTTCCCCACTTACTCTTCCACCTCTTCCACTTGCACATCTTCTTCTCCACGACCAGTCATAAAAAATTCCCACGCATTCCCAATGCTGGCCAACACTGAGAATTGCCAAGGGCTCACATCTTATCCCCGCAGCACCGCAATCACAGCCCTGACACTAGGGTAAGACCTTTGCTAAGGTCTGCAGCACACAAGCTACAAGCTGTAGCACACAAGAGTCTCAGGTCAGTTGTTTGCATGAAGCATCCAACTTGGTGCTTCCCAAATACCACCCGTAGTAGCTAAACTTTTTGCTGAAGCTTCTCAAAGAAAGGCAGCCTGAGGCAAACACCCACGTTGAAGCATTTCAGTCCAAGCAGCTCAAGTTTGGCAGCATTAGAAAAAGTCGAAATCCCAGTCTTGTCATACTAAGCGTCAGGAAACTTTAAAGAAGTGACACAAACACTTCTGTCTATAATAAGAACATGTGGAAATGCAGAGTTGAGATAGTATTCTTCTGCAGGGTCAGTATATGGACAGAAGGCTTTGCAAGATCACCCCTGACAAAAGCAGTTGAAAAATTAAAAGAAGAAGCTGAGAGAAAAGAACATGAAAGTTGAAGTGCTATCGAGACTCAAAACATTGGAGTATAAATGTTAAAATGTCACAGGACGAAGGAATGAGGTTATGAACGCTAGTGAGATAGCTTCCCCTGACAAGGCGTACCCACGTCCCTTCTGTGGTCAGCATTTTAAGTAGTGGATTGCTTGGTCAGTTCATGAACAGCTACAAGCTGTCCCTTCCCAAGCAAACTAACAGTGCTGCAAGAGGGAAACTTTCTACCTCGGAGATGAAGCAAACTCTCAGAGTGTTTCTAGAGCAATGAAAAAATCCCTTTGTTATCCTTCAAAGCAAACTTTTCACTTTTGTGCCCATTAGGCATTTATATGTGTTTATAAATACACGCGTGCATGGGCCTCTGCTATAGTTGAAAAAAATGTTTCCCTGAAAAGGCTGATTTGGATGCTGGCCTGCTTGTTTGCTCCTTAGCAGCTAATTAATAACAGTACACTAATTAATAAGAATACATTTATGTGTGTTTATAAATACATGTGTACACAGGTCTCTGCTATAGTTCAAAGTGTGTTTCCCTGGAAAGGCTGATTTGGATCATGGCCGGCTTGTTTGCTCTTTAGCTGCTAATTAATAAGAATACGCTTGATTCATAATGAATGTGTATCAGAGGACAGCAAAGGGCCAGGGACATGAAATTCTTTTCCCATTGCCATTGTCTTCTAGTATGAGATTAAAATATCAACAGCCTGAGAGACACTGGGAACAATGGCAAGCATTTCTGGAAACACCAGTGAATAAAGGCGACTTAATGCAACAAGATTTGTTGGTAACGTGATACACAGGCAAAGTTCTGGGAGTTCACCACACCTTCATTCTTGCCTGAATTCCACTACAGTTATCAGGATGCAACCTATAACTTCCGCACAATAAGTTCTGTTCAATTATTCCTAGAGCCTTCATTAGAGTCAGTAACATGGGAAAGCAAAAGTTTATATAATTTTATAAGGTTTATATATATTATTTCCTACAAAACACACTATTTCAAATGGAACAATAAAGAAATGCCATCACTCATTTATTGTTAAGCAGCACACTAGAATTATATAAATTTATTCTAAGGATTTGGCAACTGCTCTTGTTTTTCCTTATAGCTCTGACAAATTAAATTATTAGAGGTTCCTAGAACTCCATTATAATGTTATATGCTTGATTTTTACCTTTAACTTTCTGAATTCTATTATTAGACTGTAATGTGGCACTACACTGTAAATGAAGTCCTAAAATCATTACTCCTGGAGTCATCACTAGACGTAGTCCACGTGTCTAGGTAAAGTTCAGGTACGTTCTTCTCTCATTTCAAGCAGATCATCAAGGTAAAGAAATATTGCTATCTTCATGGAATGACACAGACAGGTTGCCATATGAGTGAAGAGACCATGAAACACCAACATTGCAAATATATGCCAGAACATGCACCCATGGGTTTTGGTGACAGAATACATATCACTAAAAGTTGTATCCTTAAGATGTAGTCTGACACTCTACACAAAGAAGGAAAGACAAAAGAAAAAAAAAAAGGTAGATTTCAGCCAAGGATGCTGTCAGACATTCCACCATCTGCTGACTACAAACATCAATTTTTGATGCTTTGTTTTGGTACCGGAAGCATGTACTACTTTTCTTTTAAGGTACAGGCTTAATTTTTAAGTCACAATGAGAAAAAGAGAAACACGCATCAGTGTCCTTCCCCTTTTACCCGCCACGGTACTGATTTGAAATGTGTAAGTGTATCCAAGTGTTCCCCACTGAGCAGACACAAGAGGTTTTTTTAAAAAAGAAAACAAAACACACACACAAATAGCACAAGTGCACTTATGTATGGAAATACCATAGCCTTGTGAAACGCTGTGGGATGTCCCTACTCTCACGGCCTTACTCCTTATATGCCAAGGACCTAAGCATTTCTCAAGTCTGTAGAGGCAACTCTACAATATGACTCACATTAGCAAGTGGTCAACCAGTAAAAGTCCGAAACAGGAAAGTTTTAGAGCAGCTGTATCAAGCCAGTTTTGAGCAGAACAAAATTTAAGCAAGAGTATCATCTTTTAATAAGGTATGTTAAAGCTGTACCAGTCTCCAGGAACACAGACACTAGGGCAGGGAACAGACTGTGAACCCCTCCTCAAACTGGTGAGGGTTATTTGACACATAGAAGCCAGACGTGTGAAAACTTCATTCTGCTCTGCACCCAAGATACGAAACTGGTGCCCCAGGCAGGGCTAGTGAGTTATCAGGTGCCTGCAGAAACCAAGCTGAACGTACAAAGGCCAAGAATCGTCTGCTCCCATCCTCACCCAATTGCGAGAAAACAATCTGCATTTTACTTGTTTTAGAAGTTGTTACGTAGTTATTTCGTGCCCAAAACCTCAAATCTCTGCTAGCATGCTAGAGGGAGAAAGCATATGCATTGCTGTATGCCTTGTAGAGGAATCAGTGATTTTTCAAACAGTGTAGCAGCACAAAGGCAAGCAGAGTGCAATTTGACCTTAAAAAGCAGAGAAATCTTCCTTCTCGGTTTTAATTGCCCTTGGACTCAAGCACAAGCTATTTCATGATGCAAATTTATCCTTAGAAGTGGTGACTGTAAATAGATGTTCTTTTGGCAGTCCCTAATTACTGTCTAACTGAGGTATACTGGGCTGATAAATGCATCATATGACCATGCTCAGCACAGTATCTAAAAGCATTCTTTGTTTTAGCTAGAAAAGCAATTGGAAGGAGCTTCAACAGGATCCAGTGTTTATCATCAGATGCTGGACAGTCAGTTGAGCAGGATTTCCATGTGCTTTTACAGATTCTATTCAAGGATATGATGCTACTGAGTTGTACACTGAATTTTCCCAGAAATTTCAGGGCTTCATGTGTATGGTTTTTTGCATGGAAGGAAAATGCACAGGCAGGAGGCTTATATGAAGTACACAGGTTTTTAGTCAGCAACTAGCAACATCCTTAAATCTAAAAAGCTATCTTGCTTCTGCGGAGCAGATCGTGTCAAACCACGAGGAATAATGGGAAACTAATGGAAACCGATTCATTGCTAATGAAGGAAAACTACCAAGATTAGCTGAAAGCTTCTGAAGTTAAGCCATAGCTTAAAAAAAGCTCACTTTCACAGACCTCAACAAAAGCTGTACTCTCAGAGGTCATACAGAGCTTGAATTGCAGTCCGACGCACAGAAATCCCTAAACTAAAATATAAAATGACATTTGAGGAAACTCATGAATTGAACAGTGAATATCTGTGTCCATAATCTATAATTAAGCACTATACTGTATTCACTCACCTCTGGTTAAAAAAAATAAATAGATTTTAAAAAACCAGCTTTGTTACATTCTGTAAAAAAATTCTCAAACTTTCAATGAAGTTGAGAACTAACACATTTAATCAATTATGAGCTAGTAATTGTGTATTTTCATCTAACTGCTCTTTACAGATCTCATCTTCTCTACATTTTGTGCAGAATTATATACATCTAAGTAGAGGGAAAAATTAAAGTTCACTATTATTTCACTGTTAATATTCTACTATACACATATATAAAATATCTTTTGTCTAAAGTTAGTGATTTAAGATCTAGTTTTCTAATTGTCCAAAACCAGACAGTCTCTAGAAATTTCCCTGTCTGGAAACATACAACAAGTACGAATCTAATGTTCTAATGTCTGTATTTCAAAAGTTACATTCGATAAAAAGATACAAAATACTAAGTCACTGAATTCTGCTCTTCCTATACAACTGTCTCTTTTCTCTCAAATCTCAATTGATTATAATAATTAAGATGCTGATTTGGCAACAGTAAGAAAAGACCCTTATCTGATAGAACTACTAAGAAGATACCGAGTTGAGAATGAGCTTGCATCTTAAGAGTTCATGATCTCTGTGGTGGGAATCAACCTCCCCACATATAAAGCATTACGAACAAAACCCATCAGAGTCACACTGCTTATTAATTCCTTACGCCTAGAGCCTGCATCTCCAGTAACCACCCTTTGGATGGAAAGCTTTACACATGTGGCTGTTCTTGAAACCCCCAAGAAGGGGTTGAAGCCAGCTGAGGATCTAAAACCAGCACCATTGCCAACCTCAATATATTCAACCTTCCTAAGGTGAAAGAGAGCCCACCTATTTCTTGCAGCCAACCACTTATTGGCTGGATTATACATATTTTATAGAGCATATGAACGGCCCTGAAGAGGACAGGACAGAGGTGGAAATGCTCCCTTCCACCCAAACTTGCTGTTATGTACCAGACAGGACTCCATAAGCATGTTCCCCTGTATTGCAGGTGGCATTTACACAGAGATAAGAACTCTTCTACAACCAGAAATTGATTTTCCCCTTTAATTCACTAGTCTGAGAGGATGGTGGCATGCAACAATACAGCCAGAGAAGAAATAAGTGGAACTGACTTAGTAGAACTGCTGTGGAGAGCATCAGACCTGGAGGCTTGCTAACGAAACCTGACAGACACCCGCTGCACATCACCGCCCGTCAGGACTGCGCCTGCTCCCACGGAAATCAGTGACAGCCTTTGTATTGATTAACTTCAGTCCTTTCCTATTGATATTTAAACCGATGGCTAATGACGGTAAAGTAACATATCAGGGTCAGAAAGACTTATATAAATGTCCACAGACGCTGCAATTACTTTTCCAGTAGACAACCCGGCACTAAGCTGTTCTGAGCTGTTCCTGGAAAAGGCTCCATGTCTTCACTGCTTTAAAAGCTTCCTATGGTGAAAGCAAGTACTGCTGATTCCCAAACCACACTTACGATTGAATCACTTGCCTTTTCTTGAAGAAAGACTCATAAAGTTGAAAACGCAAATTAATATTTCTATTAGTTGGAAGAGAGGTATGATGTGTAACTAAACATTCCAGTTAATTCCCAACTATAATTTAACTGGAAATAAGTTGTCTTTTTAAATAATTAAATGAGCATGATAACTTGCTAAACTATCAATCAGATTCTCTCCCTAGGTTTCCGTGCAATAACAACATGAATCCTTCATTATCATTAAGTTCCCACATTCAAAGATCAGCCCTACAATTGTTGTGCCCCTTTAGACCTCATAATCGTTAGATTCTCTTTTGTAGCGGTGTAACGACATGAACTGTTTCAGAAGCAGCAGGTATTGAAAAAGACATTTATGAGGCAGAATGAGTACATGTAAAGGCTAATTTTCACCCTGGAAGTGAAAGTCATGAACCTGTGAGTCACTTGGTCAGGGTTCTTAAAGCAATTTCCCTTGTACCTGCATTATCCTGCACACACAGTACTGCAGGGTAAAATCTGCCTTTCCCCTTCCCCTCCCACCCCCGCAGTCCCCGTCGGTTATTGTAAAAGCCTTCTGACATTTCCAGAAGTGTAGCAGACAGAAGCATCTGCATTCCTATTCAAAGCCACACTGCCTGTAATATCAAAACAAAACAATAAATCGGAGGTGTGGTTAAACATTTGGGAAATACGGGAAATTTTTGTGTCAATAGTACCACCTGCTGGATTTTGAGAAGATAAGAGAGTTAGAGACTAATCAACACTGATTAAAGCCAGATTAAGATGGAATTCAATACCATTCTTGCACAAATGCCACCACAACTAAACCATTGCAAATGAACCGGTAACAAATTGCCAGATGTTCTAATGAGCTGCCAGAAACCTGCAGAATGGTCACTGACATTTTAAATACGTGTTTCTTGTTAAATCGGATATTCAAAACTCACTAAACACAATATCACATGAATAAAAAAAAAAAATATCAAATTGGTTAGCCTAGTAGACCATTTAAAAGCAATGTGCTACTACTATTAGTGTCAGTGTTAAGTCTGGAGGGGTTGTTTTTGGTTTGTTTTTTAAGAAAAATGTTAATTACATAACTAACATGTTATTCCACTATAATATTAGTTGGTAGGGTGGGAAAAGTGGACAAAAAACCCCCAAACCACTAACAACCAAAAAACTCCTATCATCCATTACTAATGAACTACCAGGCATTAATATTTCTGACCTCACAGCATCAAGAAATGCTCAGCACATAATTAATCAAAAAGCAACCCATAATTGAGAAGAGCACACTTCACTCTGTCAAGTGATCGCTGCTCTGTTTAAGAAGATGAGCTTCACACCTTTTTACAGGCAGAGGACAGAGGGTTGCTCTGCACTGTTCACACCCAACACAAGGAGTAAGCTTCCAAGAGAAAGAAATGCAGAGTTTGAGAGGTAAGGATTAGGAGACTCTCTCTTAAGAAAAAAAAAAAGACAGTTAATTGCATGTTTTCAGATGTGCTTCCGGAGGCAATGCAGATGATATCAGCCAAAAACCGCCGGGCAGGTCTGTGTTTTACTAGTGCTGTCACAGACCCAGCCCAGGGAATCAGCTGCTCCAGGCCATTGAGCTCCTTATCAATCCTCAGCTGGCTCTTGGAATACAGCAAGGCTAGGTCTTTGCTCATAAGAGAGCTAAAAATTCACATTTTGGGGTTAATTTGATCTAATTTTCCAGCTATCACTGGTTATCAGTGTATCTTAACACACAAATATCCTATTGCTTTATTTAAAGCTACACAGAGTTTAAGATCATTCCAGGAAGTCTCAAGAAGAGCCAGTTATGGAACTATTTCAAACTAAGTGACTTTACCGAAAGGTTATCCCTACAAACATAAGCCTTGGAAACCCTCAGTGATAACCTATAAGCCCTTTGTTATCGAACATAAAGTTGTTACCATATTTCCTGCTATTTCTCAATAAATACCACTCTGAATACCTTATGCAGGCACTTCTAAAGAACTGAAGTTTTTCTTGAACCACCCACCTTTTCAGTTACGTGTCTTACCAGCTCATAGCACCAGCAAGCTGAGCTCTTTCCCTATGCAGAGTTCTGTCCAAGTGCACTTCAATCTTCCCCTAAACCCTCTAGATGCAGCAAAGGGTATTTTAGCTGCTGCGCTCAGGGACTGTTATCTGATGGATCAAAAAGGGGACTGCAATAAACCAAGAACCCGCCAGTTCTAACCCGAAGCTTGACAAATGCTAAGCGCTTAATCCACATAACCATAAAACAGCAGCATTTTGACATTTTAAAAAACACAAAAAGAAAATAACACTGTTATTACAGAGCAGAAAGTTAAATCATACCCCACTACACCATGCTGCAGCTCCTGGGACAACATGCCACAGCCCAGCTGTGTGTGGTAGAGCTTTTGTGCACACCTGTAGCCAATCTCAGCCTCACTAGCCAGGGATGTGTGGCACTTGAACCTCCTCCTGCTTCCCCTTCCTCAAGCCTGATTAATCTCCCACAATGACAGTGAGACTTTTGAGGCCTAGTACAGCAATCTCAGGACCATGTTGTGACTCATGTAGAGTACTTGGTTCAGCAACGCCATAATCCTCTCTGATGGTTAATTATAGCTGCAGGGAACAAACACAAGAACTTAAATTAGTGCTTTACAATAATTTAGGACATCATGGACCTGGAATCACAGAATTGTTGGAGTTGGAAGGGACCTTCTAGAGATCATCTAGTACAACTTCCCTGCCAAAGCAGGATGGCCTATAGCATATTACTCAGGACGGCATCCAGGCGGGGCTTGAAGATCTCCAGAGAAGGGGACTCCATACCCTCCCTGGGCAGCCTGTTCCAGGGCTCTGGCACCCTCACCAGAAAGAAGTTCTTCCTCAGATTTGAGTGGAACTTCCCATGTTCCAGCTTGTGCCCGTTGTCCCTCGTCCTGTCCCTGG
>JAOXNO010000041.1:63045200-63079097 GCA_028565335.1 Limnodromus scolopaceus | reverse complement strand
GGCTTCATTCTGCTCCCTGCCCCTGTCTGCCACCTCAGGGGTCTGGGTGCTCAGGGAACAACCTACTCTACTACTAAGACAGAGGCAAAGAAGGCGCTAAGTACCTCAGCCTTCTCCTCATCCTTTGTCACTATGTTACCTCCTGCATCCAATAAAGGGTACCCATCAATAAAAATACCCATCTAATAACAATTTCTAATTGTTTTTCCTTGTCACTGAATTTGCAGACTTGTTTTGCTGATTGATACAGAAAGAATTTTTTCCCTTTACAACGATGAAACCAAGTGAAGAAGAGGACAAAAAGTGGAACATTTTATCACTCAAAAGGTATTTCATAACTGTCTGAAGCATTCCAATTTAATCAAACCCTCCTAATGTTATTGGTAGCCTCATCCAGTGTTGATTTAATCAAACTGATACAGAGTAGTTGAAATCAGGGCCTGGTTCAAGCACCTTCCTCGACTATAATTTATTTTCCTTGAAGCTGGACATAGTAGTTTCACATACTTTGACACTTCTGATAATGAAAACATCAATAGCTTGGTACAGTTGTAATGAACATATCAATAAAAGCCACAGGATCAGCCCTTTAGTTTCTTACAGATATCTGGGGAGTCTGGACCATTTCTGAGTAGGACACAGAGGCTAAACTCAGTTGACATCACTAATATTAGAAAATATTAGTATAATATTATAAAAATTAAAATAAAATATTATTTTACTTCATGGAATGTTTTCAGGTAGGTTGTGATATTCTAAAATTACTTCCTTACTTACCTGATCTAAAATTCACTGAAGTTAATGGAGAGATTTCTATTAAACAGGGACACCATGATTGTTTTGGGAGGTAGTTTTGGCTCTATGAATTGGACTCAAGGAAATCTCTGCAAATAATATAATTTATAATAAAGGACGGAAGGGTTCTCTTCTAAGGGTCGTTTATTACTGCTGTGTCCCTACATAGCAAGTAAAAAAAAATACAACTAATTTCACTTAATATACAGTATTTTTTCTTTGAGATAAGTGGTTCATGCTGGATGTCATGCTGCATTCTATGCTTGCTCTACTTTCTCTGTTTTTCATTGTGGCACAAATTCTCCCTTGTAGAATTTTAAAATTTAGTTTCTACAATATCATGTTAAAAGTCTGAAAGATCTTGTGCCAATAAAGCTCAGTTCTGTAAAATTTCTACAAAAGCGATATCAGCTTGGTTAAATGCATTAATTTAAAAACTATAGAGGATATTTACATGAAGAGTTCTTACACTGTTATCATATCCATTCTCATTTGGATCTCTATTATATGATCAAGGAGTACACAGTAAAGTTGTAGGAGTGTTAACTACTTTCATGATCATATCACAGAATTACAGAATCATATGGGGTTGGAAGGGAACTCTGGATATTGTCTCCTCCAACCCCCCTGCCAAAGCAGGTCCACCAGAGCAGGTTGCACAGGAATGTGTCCAGGTGGGTTTTGAATGTCTCCAGAGAAGGAGACTCCACCATCTCCCTGGGCAGCCTCTTCCAGGGCTCTGCCACCCTCAAAGTAAAGAAGTTCCTCCTCATGTTTAGGTGGAACTTCTTATATTCAAGTTTGTGCCCATTTCCTCTTGTCCTGTCCTGGGGCACCACTGAAAAAAGACCAGCCTCATCTTCTTGACACCCTCCTTTTAAGTATTTTTAAGCATTCATCAGATCTGCCCTCAGTCTTCTCTTCTCTAGACTAAAAAGACCCAAGTCCCTCATCTTTTTATATATTCATCTTGAGTGTTTCTTCAATCTGAAATACAATATTCAGAAAGATGCTTTGGGGGAGAACACTCAGTAGTACCAGAAATAAGAGTAATCTTCAGGAATTAGTGACATGAACATGCAGGTTAGTTATCTATTCTTCAAGTTTGGGCAAATCATGTCCTCACTCCAGCCACAGGCAGTGGGACCCTCAGTTCCAGGTCACCACAGGTCCCCTCCTTGCGGCATTCAGTTGGATCCCACTTTGCTTTGTTGCTGACAGGCTCTTTATGGACCAGTACTCTAAAGCATGTCAGGGCACGGGATCAAATATTTGTAGTGTTTGATTGCTAGGACTCTCCCTGATGCATCTTTGTTCCGTGCCAGCCATCATTTTTAAGATGCATGGGCATGATATGAGGCACAGCATTGGGAAGGGATAATTCTCATCAGGCAGTATGAGCCAAGGCCACCTCTAAAGGGAGGAACAAAATCTACCCCCGTAGATGTGAATCCTGCCGCGCCAGAGAAAGCCTCTTTGTCTATTTTGCTTGCCTTGACAGAGCCAAAAGGAGTGCTTCCTTTTTTTATGAACACTGTAAAGGCAATGTCTTTATTTTCCTGAGATCTTGTCATCTGTTAAATAATGCTCGAACACTGTAATTTCAGTATAAATGGAAATAATAATTTTGTGTGCCTTTACTAATGAAATAAAATGCTAATTTTACAAGTGAGACATAAATGAGCATTGCTTTAAAATTTCCAAATTAAATATTTATCAGAATTCAACATTATAGCAAAATTAGAACAGTAGTATTGACTAGCTACAATTGAGCACTAATTGCTTGTCACATTGTGATGGATGTTTTTCGTTACATACATAATTATATGTATATAATATGCTGTAGTATTTCTGTAATGAAGAGTCTGATTTTCTGGGGTAATACATTTATAGCTTAACAGTATGAAAAAGCAATGTATTGATTATTTTAAAATTGCATCAGAATTCTCCCCTGTGACTAATTGTGTATTCTGATGTTCTTCCAGTCTTACATCCCTCTGCAGAGCTTCCATGAATCTTTAATTCCCTTCTAACTCAGTGATGCCAGAATCACTTTTCATCATCATATCCACTCAGCTGAATTCCAAAGATCTCCACAAAACAGAGTATCAAAATATATTTCTGAGATTGATTGCTTCACAAGCTATGAGCTATAATTAAAGAATATTAACTTTCATTACCCCACACACTCTTCTTAAATGGTTCTTAAACAATGTTTCCTCTGATAGTTTCAAACGTTTGGGCGTGTAGCATGGTGGAAAAATAAAAGCTCGTTCAATGTCAAAACAGATCCTTTGGGAAAATTCTTTCCATGAAGCTGATAACTTTTAATAAGTTCTTTCATTGTAAAAGTATTTCACTAAAATTGTAAAGAGGAAGGTTTCTATATATAACATGATTTTTCTTTCCTCTTTGATCAGCTGGTCTTAACCTTTCATTTATTATTTAGTTATGCAGCCTTTCCCCTCATTTTTCGTTGAATTTTTAGCACTGTATTATATTTATATTTTATGTTAATACATCATGCCCATAAACTTTCTTTTCTGTATTCAGATAAACTTCATTATTGTTTTCTTCACTGTTGCATTGCTTGTTCCTTCTTCATAATGGACAGAAGTGCAAGAGCAATGCAACTTTTTTTTCCATGTTTGTTATATCTTTGAAACCAATAATTTTTAGACTGAAAATTTTCATTTTCATAATGCTACAATGCTTTCTTAAGTCTCTTATATTGGAAATTAAGGTATTTAAGTTTTAAAAATCCTTATTTTTTGCAATTATTTAAAATATTTTCTAATGTATTTATTGTAATGTCTATATTTTACAATATTTATACCAGTGCTAGATAACAAACCATATTAAATCATGGAAAATAGATATTTCTCACTTTAATTGCCACAACTTGACCTTTGATTATAAGACAATACGTGGTACTTACCTCCACAAGTGAAAATGTCCTATCAGTTCTTGGTACTATTTTTGGAGATGGTAAAGCTGAGAAAATGCAGAATAACTCTTTACTGAGTGATATAATACAGTTGGTGGAACACTTATTTTGAGAGGCAGCAGGAAAAGCAAGTTGAGAGAAGAATATCAAAGGAAAACTGAACCATTGAAAAACTCAGAACTTCATTCATGAATGGTCTGGAGGAGGTGAGGGACAGTACACCACTGAACCCAGGGGAATTACCCATAAATTCATGATTCCCTGTTATCACCTGCTACCCATCTCCTGGTGGCAAGGCAAGTAGTGTACTCCTTCCACACTGGCTCATCGCAGTTGACCACCTTGGGGTATGGGAGCAGTTGACCCCATTTCCTCCTCTCTGTACTGCAAACTAGTACTGAGTTTGCAGGACATCAAAATTTGCATTTTACATCAAAATGTGTACATTATACATCATAATGTAAGCAATAGAGCAAAACTTGTAGGGAGAAAGTGCAGTATACTGAACATTTTTATTGCAAGGTATCCTGCTCTCATAAACAGATGAAAATCCCCCTTTCTCCTTTTCTTTCTCTCCTTCAGTTCCTTTTGCCTCACTTGTCTACAGAAAGGACCAGTTAAAGATATTCCCTGTGTCAAGAACACACAGAAGTAACACACTACTATCTACTGAATTAAGCCATACATGAGATTAAAAACAGAAACAAATCCCAACATTTCTTGAGCTTCAACATTTCCTGAGACATTTTTATTAGAGCTACAGCTAATAAACAAATTTTTCGATATGGGGCAGTGGACCCTGAAAGCATGGTCTGACCAGATGGGTACAAGCATACAGACAAATAAATAATTCAAGATAAATGAGGCTTCACGGCCCCTGCAGGAAATGAGTGACAGATCTCATGCTCAGAGCATTAACATGACATGAATTCAAAAGGCTTGAAATTTATGTGGCCCATTAATACTGCACACATGTGCACAAACACATGCAATTTCTTAATCAGTCCTGGCTCTGTTTTCATGTACCAGCCCCAGGTCAGAAAGGGTGAATGCTTCCAATCAATATCCAGTTGTTAGAGTAACAGCCATGTCCGTTCTGGATGGCTGAGTGGGTGAAAACATGTTTGTTCTACTTAATGTGACACAGTCCTGTCAAATTAACAACCACGACAGCAGAAGCAGGCTTGCTTAATGGGCTGAAGTCAGTTCCACGGAGAATTTATTATCAACACTCAACCAATAGATCTGAAACCTCATTACTAAAGGTTTATTTACAGATAATAACTAAAGGTACACTTTATGTACATAGGCGTTGTCTGATTTTAAAGATATAGCATGCTACACTACTTAGTGAACAGATTGTCTTCAAATTGACATAACCTCAAGACAACACCTGTATATTATGTGAGTAGCGGAGTTTTTTATTCAAGCCCCTGTTTGGTTAAACTAGAATAGGTACTAACCTTGTAAACACAAAGAATTTCTTTTTTCCTGCTGTGGATCAATGGTAACTGTGCAGGATAAGCAAGAAAGTTGACCCCCAACATGCGAGCCCCAACCAAAGTCTGAACTACATATTTTAGCTCCCTTGTGCATTGCTAGAATGGAGTAACTGAGAGTGGTCAAAAGTCAGCTTCAGCCTGTACCAGCTCTTTGCCACAGACATGCAGAACTCCTTGCTGTACAGCAATAAAATTCTGATAATCTAATTACCAGATTCTACTCCCTTTTGCATTCCTATGAGAACGATGTCTAGTGACAATAGAGAAGAGTCGGTCGCAATAATTCAGAAAAACCCCCTATAACCAGGCATGGCTGGAATTTGTCTTACTTGAGAGCGCTTGATGCTCAGCTGTGAGAGAATAAACTTTATTTAACTTCTCAGTTAATCTACTTGTACATAGGAAAGGATTTTTCTTTACCTGTCTCCTAAGAGGTGGATAGAAAATTTTGGATAAAAATTTCATACTTACTCAGTATTACAGAGTCTATAGCAGACGAAAACTATTTTTACCAGTAGTTGGCATAGGATTAAGAGATTTCTGTTTCCCCAAACAAATATTCTTTTTCATATGGAAAGCAGTGTGCTGTTGAGGTGGTGATGTAGCAGATGAAAGGGTTGGTAGGAGGACCTTGCAGGGCTAAAGGAGCCCATGCCCATGATCTTAGCACATTCACAGTGCAGGCTACAGGGTGGCAGCAGAACTGAATTCTGCTCCCATAAGGATGTGGGGATGTGGCCCCGACATTTCTGCTATGCAAAAGAGAGAGGAAGAAGAAGAAAGACAGAGCTGCAGAGTCAAGTTTACCTCTCTATGGGAGTGGAAAGGTGAAGATGGCAACTGATGTTCGTGGGGGAATCTTTTTCTTCCCAACTGGAACTAGATGATCTTTAAGGTCCCTTCCAACTATAACCATTCTAAGAATTTATGATTCAAGGATTCTACGAAAAGAGGTCCTACAGCCAGCCTGGTTTTCTCAGTATTTTCCTCTCCTCAGCTATCTGTCGCCACAGCCAAACATTTCCTCTGCCTTCATGCAGAACTAGCCCTGAGCATTCCCTTGTGCAAAGAACAATTTTACATAGTTCGTAGCCTTGACCATTCCTGGTTGATTTCCACTGGGAAATCAAAATTCAGTAGATTGCAAGATTAATTCCCTGCCACATTTCAAAAAACATAGTTAACTACAGCAAGGCTTAGAAATTCATATGGGAATCTTAATATTAGTGTACATCCACCTGACATTGGTTTCAGTAGTTTTCATTTTTGCTTCATAAAATTGTAGATTAAATTAGTAATCCAAGACTAAAAAATCAACCAAAATGAAAGTTTAATGGAATAATTAGTTTATGAGAAGATCTAATAAAGGAAAGTGTTATGCCCACATATTAAATTCTCCTGTAAGCAGGTTTGAAGGAAGTGTATCATCAAAATTATTCAACAGAAAACAATTCAAATTGTTCCAGAGAAAATTTTATTTTCAGTTATTTTTATTGTTACTATTCTACCAAAAGGGTCGGCTTTCTACTGACAGCTCAGAATTTTAACTGAAAAAATCTTAGATGCTTGAAAACTGAAATATTTTGGCTGCAACTGAGTATCCTTTGATTAGGAGATGCTGCCACCTGAAAATTATAGGACATGGAATGCAGGTGTTTGTTTTGTGTGGTAGTGAGGAAGCTGAGACAGAAAGACACAGATCCCAGTCACTTAATGCTCTCTGTATGTACCTAGGAAGAGTAGAGATATGACCATAGGGCCTGTAGGAGGTCTTTGGTTATTTCGATTTCTTTATATATTGGAACAAAACTGCTAAAACATCGCAGTTCTGCAAGGTATGATAAACCAAGTGTATTTTTGAAATCTCAAAAAATTTAGTGAAGGAAAACTAAGGTTTGGGAAGGTTTAACCCACGTGTGTCTTACCAATATAGTTCGTATTTCCATCACATAATATTTTTAAAATACAATTTTTTCATAATAAAAAATGTAATCAATTTAATCAATCAATCAGTCAAATGAATCAATCAAAGCTTTGGCAACACCTTGAATTCATCCCTAGTGAATGAAGAAAAGCAAATAAAGCATTATTTAAGAAATAAAGATAATTATTCTAACATTTGGCAAAACTCTCTAAGGATTCTCCCTCTAAATTTTTGCTGTTAGAAGTTCTTATACCTCCTAAATCCCAGTTTAATTATATCTCTGCTTGCCAGACCCTGAAAGACATACTTGAGTCTGTTTTATTCAATTTATATTTGCCTTTGAAATTTTCAGCAACACGCTCCCACTATCTGTCTGCTGGGGAGCTATCAATACTGCCCAATCCATTCAAAGAACAGTCAGGCAGGAAAAAAAGGAAAAAGAAAGAAGAAAACCTCCTTAATCTCTCTGATTTGTGACTTACTGCATGAACATATGGAGGTGGACCCAGTTCATGTCTGCATTTTAGAGTTTGCTTTCATTGTTGAAGTATAATCCACATCCAACAATTTGCAGCTTCATGTGTCTCGTGTTAAATTTCCCATTTGTCAGGAACTCTTATAAGCGAATTTAAGATTTAGAAAGGTGAATGTGGAAAAACATAACAGACTTGGGGCAAAATCCTGGCCTCATGAATTCAGTTAGATTTTGCTATTGACTTATGTAGAAAGGGAATCTCATCTGCCTGGTCTGCCATTTTCTCTTCTTGTGGCCTCGGCTGCATCCTTTGCCAGGCACCATAGCAACAACTGCCTGTGATCAGAAATCACAGAGCATCAAAAAGCTTAGCCAATAGGTTAAAAAAACCCAAAAAATACCAATACCACTTTGGTGTTTCATCACAAAAATGAATGATGAAGGACAAAGTGTTATGAAATGGGAGAGTATCTATTTTGGAAGCAAGGGAGCAAAAAAGCTTGCTATTCTGTGACATCTGTCAGTCAAAAAGCAGGACTTTTTTAAAGAGATGACAGATACTTGGATACCTCTGCCTGATCATATAATCCTCTAAACCTATCAGTGCCAACAAACCAGCTAGAAACAAGATGGAATCATATCACCTTCTCCTTAAAAAAAAGGCATAAGAACAAGTGTAAGAAAAACGTTTGTAGGGTAAGAGAATAAACAGCATAATATTAATGTGCATGAGTAGTCAGTAATTTTGCATATTTTCCTTTTGATCTTAGTAAAATATTTTGTTCTTATATATCTAAACTGATATATTCATTCTAAGATTGGCTGCCTTCTGAAGAGTGTTGCCAGCAGGTCAAGGGATGTGATTCTTGCCCTCTGCTCAGCACTGATGAGACACAACTGGAGTGCTGGGTCCAGTTCTGGGCTTCTCAGTACGAGAGAGACACAGAAATAACTGGAGCGAGTCCAGAGAAGGGCCACAAACATGACTGAGGGATTGAAGCGTCTGTCACACGAGGATAGCCAAGAGAGCTGGGGTTGTCAAGGCTAGAGAAGGTTCTTGGGGGATCTTATCAGTATGTATCAGTGCTGGGTGGTAGGGAGGGGAGAAAGAAGATGGAACCAGATGCTTCTCGGTAGTGCCCAGTGACAACAGAAGAAGCAATGGAAAGAAATAAAACCTCAGGAAATGCTATTTAAACTTAGGGAAAAAACCGTTTACTGTTAGGGTAGTCAAACATTGGAACAGGTTGCTCAGGAAGGTTGTGAAGCCTTCATCACTGGAGATATTCAAAATCCAACCGGACAAGTTCCTGCTATAGAGAGGGTTGGGCTAGATGATTTCCAGTGGTCCCCTCCACACTCAGCCAGTCTGTGACTTTGTGATTTTGTAGGGTAAGTGTTTACAACTACCTTTCGCTGTAACTGCTGTTGCAGGAAGGAGGCCCGGGCTAGACACAGACTGCACCGTGCTCAGTCCAGGTCCTGAATTTAGATGATCCCCGTTCAGAATCTCCTGTCACATGGACAAAGTTGACTGCTCCTTAACTAGAGGGAGACACAGAAACTCCTTCTGTGCAGAGGATGCTAAAGCAGCACAAAAGAAAGTTGGATTAAGTAAAACGGGCAGGGGCTCTTTGTAGAGTGTGCTAGTTTGAGGTGAAATAGAACCAACTTTCTGTTCAGTAATTAGTTCTTAGCTAGGCCTCTTCTAACTCTCTGAAATTAACAGCATATTGTGGAGAAAACTGTTCACTTTTAGAATGATAAGACCAATGTTTGTACTTCATGCCAAGGAATGGTATGCGGAGAGGCTCCTGCTTATACCTATTACTATAACAACCAAGGTCAGCTAATTTTGTTATTCGCCCCGTCGGAGGGTCAGAAGCAAAGAAGCATAGAGGGGTCCCACCTGCAGGGAGGAGGGGACAGCACAGGTGACCCAAAACTGACCAACAGGCATATTCCCATCCTATCTGCCCCATGCTCTGTATAAAAGCTGAGGGATCAAAGGGTCAGCTCTCTTTCTTCAATAGCCAATGTCTGAAGAGGACCCTGTCTGTTCATCTGCCTTTGATCCCGATCCGTGCGTTCCTGACTCCAGAGCTGGAATGCAGTTCCCACCCACCTCTGAATCCAGTCTGGGACTTCCCCAGTGCCTGCTGGTGAAATCATCTTGGGAGCTTGATATAGTTTTGTATATATTGTATCCATTTCATTATTTACTTTTTATTCTATGATGTATATTTCATTAAAGTAGTTTAGTTCCTTCTAGACTCGTAAATCTCTTTGTTTCTCCTCCTCTTCTCTTGGGAGTGAGAAGTGGGAGGAGAGCATCTGTCACCCGTAATAGGCCTAAACCACGACATAGAGCAATATCACTGACAGATTTTTGAAAGTAACCACCAATCTAGAAGACCTAGGAAGCACATTAATTTAATTTAATTTTAATATAGAAAAGAACGGCCACTGACCCTTATTTACAATGTATCAGGGTATAATTGTGTAGTTATTCATTCTTTCATATAACTTTCTAGAGGCTGGCTTCCCCTCTTGGCTGCTTCATATAAAAATAAGGTTATAAATGTCACAGCTGTTTATTAAGTGCAGGGAGCACAGGTGTGTATCCAGTTTCAGAAGTCACATACGAAAATTTTCTGGCCCATAATACGTGGATTCATTGAATGTTGGCAGGAGACTGAAAGAGGAAATGGAGGCCGTATATATGTAAAAGAGGGTACTCAGAGTAGACATCTGCCATCCTTACATAGATGTACAGCATCAGAGAAAAACAAGACAATGCAATCCATCTTAGGACGTCTGTGCTTAAGAGAAGGAGCTCTTAAGAACCCCATCTTAAACTCTGAATGTAAATTGTTTTCTTAAAAAAAACTCCCACTTTTTGCCTTTCCTAACATCACAACTTATCCCTTGGAGAGGTGAAAAGCAAAGGCTGTAGCCAAGCAACAACAAATAATCTTTAAGATTCCTTCTCTCTTCAAGCAAAACAGAGCCTTAAACCACACCACCCCATCAACGTAGGCAACACACAGCACAGCCTGTGCGCAAACAAGGAAAAGCCTTTGTGTTTCTTTGTTTCTCCAAAAGAAATGAACAAGTCATACGAAGAGAGTAAGCTCTTTTAATATATTTTAATCTCATCCTTTCATCAGAATATAGCAAGGCTGACAAGTGAACTGCTAGGAAACACAGCCTGCTCAAACTGAAAGCCCTTCAGACGATCATAGACAAAACTTTTGCACAGATTCATGTAGGATTCTCCTGTGCTGTAAACCTAGACCTGTACAATTAACTGAGTTGCTGGTTTACTAGAAAGAAATAATTTGTAATAAAAATAAAAAAAATTAGAGTCTCAAAAGAGAAAAAAGTCCTCACACAGTGAAACTTTGAGGTTTAGATTTAAAGTAAATTAACTAATTGAAACAACAAGACAAGATGGTCAGTCTTTGGAAAGTCAGGTTCTTTCCCCACTTACCTTTTCTCTCCCTCTGGTTAAAAGAGCTAAACGAAAACTACATTCAAAGACACAAAGCACTTCTAAATGTCCATTTGTCATTAAAAGAGAATAAATTTGCTCTCCTGCCGTTGTATTCTTGCCTGTCCATGCAGGAATGCTTTGTTTTCCTAGCAGGCCCTACTGCTGGCACTGCTTTAAAGAAAAATCTCAGAGAAATAGTTTCAGGGAGGTTATGGAGCATTATCTGTTACATCTTGGCTTACCAAACAAAAACACAAGCTATTTCCCATTTAACTGTCTGCCCTAAGCCACGAGTTCTGCTGGCAAGACATGTTCCTCCCTTCTCCCCTTCACTCCCTTCTAATTAGAGGATCTTGATATCACAACTGGTATTAAACCTTCCAAAGAAAATGGTCTTCAGCAAAATGTGATTTTATCAAATGCTGCCACCTCACAGCAAATGCTTGAGGACAGAAGGCACATGTCCTGCCTTCTCTTGCCTCAGCTTCCTTACTTGGAACTTGGAGGACAATAAAGATCTGAATTGCATATGCTATTGAGAACTGTTGATGAAAAAATGAGCTACATACATATAAAAGCAAGTCTTGAACAACAGCTGTCAACAGGCCGGATAAGAGTGTGCTTTACAGCTAAATGCATGAGCCTGCTTGCCATATATGAAGAGGGTGATGCTGTACACAGAGAAACTAGTGCAGACATTTGCTGGTAGCAGTATGCAAATGCATTTAACCATCATCAAGGCTCTGTAGGAAAAGAAATAGATAAAGCACTTGAGTAGCATTTTTTTCATTTTTCCCATATGTAAAATGCTGTTGTTTCCTTTCAAAATCATCTTGACTTTAAGTGGAGGAAAGGTAGAAGGGAAAGAAGGCAGGAAAGATTCACTTAGTATTTATTTGCATAATAATTAGCTTTGCTTATAACATACTGACTCTCAAACGGTTTTAAAATAGCAACTGCTTCCAAAGAAGCTCATTCCGATAAATAAATACATTAATGCAGCAAAAAAAAAAAAGTCTAACCATTAGGTAGCTCACACTCTATAAACATTTTTTGCCACTTCAGTTGCTGAAACACTTAAGTAGCTTGACTACATTTTCACGTTCACTGCTATATGATAAAGTAAGAAAGGATGTAATTCTGTTAATGGATGATCAATTCAGCCTGCATTATATTTGACTCAACAGTTTGCCATAATAACTTTCTTAGTTACTGAGTGGCATTTTCCTTCTCTCAGAATTTACTTTTAAGTAACACCATATGTCACAACATATTCAGTGGGCAATTATAACAGGAACATCAGAAAAAAAAAAAAGGAACACCTAAGATGAATGTGTTATTCTCAGGGTTTCAGTATAGCCAAATAAATGTTGTTAGGAGAAATCTAACATGAAAGGCATTTTTTCTTACTTAAATTCTCTCCCAAAGGACTGACACAACTTTTCACTGGAAGTGAGTGAAGACGATGTGATGAATGACAGGCCAACAACTTAATTTAACCAGAGACGTAAATTTGTTATTGTCAGATATGCAGCTTTACCAAAGTCACATCCAACCCACACATTATCTCAGATAATCACTTGTAAGATGTCTCGGGTGAAATATCTCTTAACCTCTAGAGATAAGAGAAAATTACAGCTAGTGTATACTGCTCTAGATTTTTGCAGTGCAGATTCCACAGGACATAACCTGCTTGTATTGTGTTTCAATCAATTTAAATTGATTTTAGGGAAACCATGTGGCAATCTGTTGGTATCTGCCAGTTCTCTTTGATTAGAGATGTTCTACCCTGGTATAGCCTCTCTTTCTTTTGCAGTTTCCTTTTTGTATCATTTTGCAATTAGGGAATAATTCATGGTGAATAAGTTACTTGACAAATTCAGGCAATACAGACAGAAACTACATAGGGCCACGAGAACGAGAGTGTCTAGAGTGTCTTTTGGGAGCAAATAGGAGAACTGGGGCATAAATATATCTTTTTGCAGCAAATCTGTTCACAGACCTGTAAGTGTGCTCGTTATTTGAAAGTACACACTGTTTGATGCACTTTCCTATGATCACCTAAAATTCAACATTTAAAAAAATATTTTCATAGACTGTTGGGGTAATTATATCTATTCTTCAAAAGCAATCATTGCTGTCCCTCAAGTAGATGTGCATAAACTTCAGAATCCAGACAGGACTTTAAAAGCCTGTGTAGCTTTACCTAGATACACATTGATGTTAAAAGGGTACTTAAGGATTTTGTAGACAGACTCGTGCTAGCTTTGAACTAGCTGTTCTAAACACATGTGGCAAACGTGGTTGAGGAAGTGCTGAACACAAAATACATTGCAGCTCTGTGTAAATACGTGATTAACCCAAGTTTGTGTGTCGGGGGGTATGGGGAGAGTAGGGTCATTCTACCAGTACTCAATCTAGAACATCTGATACCGTTGACTGTCACGAGAATGTGCTCTTAGAATTAGTCAGAGGAACGCAGACGTTTTGTGAGAATATGCAGGGTACAGAACGTGAGTAACTTTTCACACTCCCTAATGAGGTATCTTTTTTGGATGGAAAAATCAATCTACACTAGAAGGCGGCAATTTTATCTCATTGCTGTGGTTCCCCCTGCCTTTACTGCCTTAGTATCTGTGGGAGCTGGCATTGACTCATTCTCTAGACTGCAATGAGAAGAGGAATTCTTCAAAGTTGTTTTGCATGACTATTGCAGCAGAAAAAGGCCATTAGTGCAATTAATGTCCATTAATATTGTTATCCTTACAAAAGGCTCCATAAAATAATTAGAAAACAGTATCATAGGCAATCTTTAGCCCAAAATGTTATCTTTAGCTATGGATGTGCATAAGACCTAAAATCTCCAATGGGTAACTGCAACAGAAGCTTTTAATCCAGATTTTGGATTCAGAAGGTATTACCTGCTTGAACTTAAGCATCAGTGGATGTGCAAGCTTTACATTTTAGTTTGCAACTTTACAAACTAAACCCACATTCATCTACATTATCTTTTCTATAAGCAGGAGTGAAATGCAGTGATTGCAATCCAAATAAGCTTACAGGCTATTAAAGAGTGGCCTCATGTTATTGCTGTTCACTGAGTAAGGGGAGATCAGTTTGAAAATCAGTTATGTCAGTACTCATGCATCAGAAGAGAAATGAGTATCCTAAAGACAGAGAAAAGAGGGCCTTAGCACTACTTCCCTCCTTCTGGGTCCAAGGATGGGGCAGAAAGTACCTGTGTAGAGAGTCTGATTGGGAAAAGACTGGAAGAGGGGAATGGCTCTTGGAATAAGATAAAAAATGATCCTCAGCATGTTAATATTCTATACCATCTTTTTTGCTTAGCTTATAGAGCTCATTTTGAAGGTGTGAAGATGACTAATATGTATCCTTTTTAAGAGTAACAGATGGTACAGATTTTCTGTAAGGTGTCTTAAAAAGATGATACAGTGATGCTGAAAATAAGATGACTAAATGTTTTGGGACTCAAATCACCAGATAATATTCTCCCCAGGAGTCAAGAAATACAAAAATTCAGAAGCTATACTTGCATTTTGTCACCAGATACAGGATCTTATGCCTTTTTGAGGAACTACAGATATGAAAAATAATACAGTTCTTTAGGTCACACTTGGTTCTAGTGAAGAAGAAGCTACAGACAGAGAAATGCAGTATATCAGGGGATGCCTGTTGCTGGCTATACACTGTTATCTAAAGGGTACTGTAAGCCTCTTGAGTTCTAAGAAGACTTAACCACAGCGCCTATTGAATGTGGCTCCTCCCAAGATTTCCCAGACCTTTCCAGTATCTCTGGGAAGAGTCCTGAGGGAAAAGGCCAGTGCTAGTTCACCCTGTCCTATGGCAAAGTGGAGTAAGCAGCTTGGCTTAGACTTACAGCCAGCTGAAGACAATAGGGTGGAGGCTAAGGCATTTTCCCAGTTCAAAAAAATACATTACAATTTAAATGAAGAGAGAGCCTAGGTCTCCAGCAGAATTGGCTGTAAGCACTTTTCTGCCCTGGTATGTTCCACTTTCACGTAGAGGTAATAAACTTGTCAAGCTGCTCTATCGTTTCCATGTATGTTCTCAATTGCTATCTAAATAAAAACAGGAAGACAACACAGTCATAATTCACCCAAGAAAAATAATTCCCCAGACGTAGAGCAGAAAAATATCTATAAATACTGAGAATATATCTCAATGCTCCAACGCCTCTGGAAGCAAAGCTATATTAGAAAAGCACCTGCTTTTCTTTAGTTCTCACTGCTTGTTTCTGCTCCCCAAACCAAGACAGCTACAGCTAAGGGCTGCGAGACCGAGTTCCGAACTAGATCAGTGATGTGATCCAGGTTTAAAGAAAGAGAAATAAGAGTGGGAGAACATATGGAGTGATACGATTTTGTGAATAGAACACAGACCTAGGACTCAAATATCTATTTTTTTGGCCTTGCCAGTGGCCTGTCTCCCCACTTCAGATAATTTACTTCCTCTCAGCCTCAGCTTCAGTCAGCACAATAGAGAATTATTTTCTTTTTGTAAAATACTTCAAAATCTACACATCAAGAATGTTTTCTAAAATTCAAGTTCACATTTTAATTAGTTTCAATTCTACTTAGTGTCTCTTCTAAACTATTCCAGAGGACATTTTAAAAGGTGAATTAGTGTCAATGTTAATTATTTATTTTAGCTGGTAAAAGTTCTCAAATAGATAGTAAAGAAGGGTTTATTTCTGCTTCTGTCAGGTGCACAGAAAAAGGTTTTATTATTTCTAATTTTCAGGATAATGAAACTAGCCAATCATTAACTAATTGATAAAATTTCCGAGATTGAAAACCATGGTGTTTTCCTGTGTAACAACAGGCTAAATAGAGCCAAGATCTCTACTGGGAGCTTTGTCCATTTTATTAAATAATAATTACACATATAATAGCTAATTTAATATTCTATTTGGCTATCAGTGAAAAATATCTTATTTTTAATTTGCTATTTTGTGAAGTCTTGACAGACATCACCGTTCTTTTCTACAAGATTTTAGCATGAGTATAATGACATGGTGTTAGGAAGAAAATGTATTTTTAATCCACTCGAATTAAAATTCAATAATTCTTAAACAATATATTCATATTCCAATGGGATGAAACATTGCAGGGAAAAAAGAGCAAAGAAATTGAGATATGAAGTCAGGTAAATCCTGAAACAAATTACAATGTTTAAGCTAACTTACAAACCTTAAACAACAGAGTTATGAAAAAGCCCCAATCTTGTAAACTCTTTTTTATGCTTAAAACTTTGTATATATGACTAGTTTCATTCCTTTAAGACTCCAGAAACAATAGTGAAGACTGAAATTTGATACCTCTAAGTTAAATCCTGGCTCCACTCTGAATGCTCTGTGCATTGCCATTCTGAAAACCAGTATTATGACCATTATGACCATAGGCAATGCTTGCAAAAGTGGTGATTTCATTTGTTTGGCTCGTGGACCTATACCATGGAAACTACAAACTGTTACCTTCTCAATGGTTAGATAAGACATGAGATACCTGAACTCTAAGTATAGCATGGAAGTGTTTGAAGAGTTCTAAAAAGGAGATATATTTTCACATCAAACAAGCAGAGAAAGGAAAGGGAAATAATTCGTGACATAGCTGCATGAATTTTGACTTATGTGAAATATCTGCTATGCTGCTCAAAAAACTCAAGTGCTGCAAAACCAATAAAAGCCTGATTCATAAATCCCCATTCTGAATCTCACTAGGTACTTCTTTTTCTGGCAGACCCTGATTCATTATTCATAATTACTTGGAACTGATGGGCTGGCTAATCAAGAGCCAGTTTATGAATCATGAAAGGTAAATGTATTTTCAGTATTCTGATTTTCATTCACTTGTTCACTCACCAAAAAAAATTAGATAGACATTCACTATTTGGTATTGTTTCTTACTTCATTTTTGAAGAAGTCAGTCATAGAATTATAGAATTGTCTAGGTTGGAAGGGACCTTTAAGAACATTGAGTCCAACCATTAGCCTAGCACTGCTAAAACCACCACTCAACCATGTTCCTAAGCACCACATCTACCCATCTTCTAAATACCTGCAGGGATGGTGACTCCACCACTTTCCTGGGAAGCCTGTTCCAATGTTTGATAACCCTTTCTGTGAAGAAATTTTTCCTAATATCCAATCTAAATCTCCCCTGGTGCAACTTGAGGACATTTCCTCTTGTCTTATTGCTTGTTACCTGGGAGAAAAGACCGAGCCCCTCCTCACTACAACCATTAGAGAGTCATTTGAGGGAAGTAAAAAAAAAATTCTTAAATTACCATTCCTGTTCTGTAATAACAAGTGGTCAAAAAGCAGATTCTTGCATGCTGGAAATCAAATTTATTCCATGTATATAATAATGTTTAGGATGTGCACAATGAGAATAATTTACAAACAATTAACTAAACACCTCTTGTTGGTAATATCTGTATCTGGTGACTACTAGCAGGTGAGAGTCTGCAGGAGTTGAAATCAATTCACAAAAGATATATTTAAAAAGCAAACAGGCTAAGATGACAGGTGGTATAATTCCCAATTAATAATTCAAACAGCTGTACTTGAAACTAACTTTCAGAACAAAAACCCGTACCAAGTGCTGGGCTGATTGCCTTAAATGCTCTAAGGGCAAAACCTGCTGCCAGTGATGGTCAGTTGAAGAAATATAAGGGGTATTATAAGAACAGAATGTACAGAGAAAATCCATTCAGGAAATTTTCAAGGAATACAGAGGAACACTGTGCAGAACTGCCAGAATATATTCTTATTTACACAAGCTTTGGACCTAGTCCAGCCTGAAACAATCAGCTGTCAGAAGTGGAGACATGCAGCAGTGTTCTGCTGTTCATATTTCTCCCCCAAATTGCATCAAGTTTTCTCAGTTTAAAAACAAACAAACAAAACAATCCCAAAACCTGTTTCCCCAAAGTACAAGGAGCTAATAAAGTTTTGAAAGTTCTTGTAGTGCTTTGACAAAGAATAGAAAAAATATTTTTTCTTCTCCATTTAAGCATACTTCAACAGAGAAGCTGCTAACTCAAAATGTCGTGTCTATGGTGCTCTCAGGCCCTTTATGAACATTAAAGCAAAGTGAGAGAATGTGTACACTGGTTCTTGCCACCAGCATTCATCATATTGGACCAACAGGAGATATCATGTTTGAATGAACAATTTTCTACAGGCTGAAAAGAGGATTTTGAAAGTCAGTGCCATTGGCAAATGTTCCTACCGACTCCTCTTCAACGCCCTGTAGAAGAGAACACGAGCAGAACAGCAATCGTCACAGCTCAGAGAACACAAAGCTTGGAGGACCAGCTGCAGAGCCATGGCCCCGAGGAATTGCACACGGAAGGATTAGATGCCATGTTGGGTGGTGCACGGAGACAGCACCAGAGAGCGAGCGGCCCCGGCCGCTCTGCCAGCAGCAAGTCCGTGTGTTCCCCGCATTCTGTTTTTTGGGTCGTCTGCCAAGAGCATGAATAACCTTTAAGGCCAACACCATTAAACCATTTCTTGGAAAGGGTTGCTGTGGTTTGCTGCAGTGAGCCAAGTTTAGACTATATCTGTGCTGCGTTTGTGAGCACATGTGTTGTAGTAATCTTTCAGGGTAATGCATTGGCAGCAGCAGGAGACATTTTATTTTTACAATTGCTGGTGCAGTAGAAGAATATTCGTCTGCACTTAAATACACTTTATGGTTGTTCACATTAGGGGCAAATTTTCAAAGAGCTGCTAAGGTTTTTGGCCAGGTATGCCACTGCTTTTATTGGGAACTGCATGTGTTAAACTGAGCAACGTGCTTTGAAAAACATACATACGTTTTCTTCCTCTGAACATTCAGGAATGTCTGATTTTTTTTTTTTTTCCCCTAAATTGTTAAGGCAGTTAGTATGACTGACAGTTTGAAAGATGTGCTGGGAGACCTTTGATTCTCTGGTGCAACGGAGAAAGGCTCAGTGCCACCTGAGGATCCTCTCCAGCCTGGGGAATCCTCCTGTGGGGCAGTTTGGAGACTGCCTGGCATCGCCAAAGCGGTGCGAAGCAGCCCCAAGGGTCGAAGAGCTAGGGCCAATTGTAACAGTCAAAGAGAAATGTTCAAGACTAACACGGTATCCTTTCCTCTTCCCCCTCTCCAAGAACACTGTCTTCCTCCGAAATGCTTATATTTTTGTTTCGGAGCATTGTCCTTTCTAATCTGTATGCTTGAGAAGAGGTCTAAGCTGATATTAAAATGTCCTTTTCCAAGCTGGATGGCCCACCGTCAAGAAAACAAGAGTATATGTTTCATGCAGGCCCTTTGGTGCTCCCGTTGGCTTCAGTCCTGCAGAAACCCTGTCAACTCCAATATCCTGTCAGTTCACAAAGGGAGAGCCAGCCAGGGAAGCAGAAGGGCTGGAGCAGGGACTGTGTCCTCTTGAACCACATATGGCAAAACAGCAGCCACCACAAGCTCAGAATCCTTATTGTGCTGCCCAACAGCCACAGATTTCCCCGACTATGGGCACGTTTTGTGTCAAAGGAGTATCAGATCTTGTAACTGGTCCTCTAACAGTGATTAGAAAATGTTTTAATTTATAACAATTATAAAAGCAATAAAATTGTAATGAACGTTATTATTTCAGTCTATAATTAAATGCACATTTTGCAATTTGGAATTCAAATTGGCCTCCTTGAGATGTAAAAGTCTACTTAAGACATAAAACGTGCTGGCTAGAAGATGTTTAAAAGATATTCTTATACTTTTTGAAAGAAAGTGCTCATTACTTGAAATATTAAGACAACAGTTGTATTTGCAGGAAAAGGGAGGCAGTCACTATGCACCATCCGAAGTGCTAACTCAATGTGTTAATTACTGTTTAACAGCGATACAGATGCTGCTCTAATTTTCACCCAACATTTGGAGGAAAAGTTCACTTTTAATCATAATCAAATAAGGCATTATGTAAAGCTGTTCTACAGCAACTGTACACTTCACTCAGTACACATGCCGGTGCTGTTTTTAAAATAGATTAGGACATGTGTAAGAGTCTACTAGGCTTAGAAAACTACTTTTCTTACCAAAACCTAATATAGCAGCAGATGGTGAACTGGCTCTAAAGAAGCTGCAGAGAAGCCAGTACCCTTTTTTCCAGCCTTGCCTTTTGATACGAATCAAGATTTTAACCAGGGAAGAAGAGGGTGGAGCAAAGACAATTCTCTCAACAAGTGTTCGGATTAATGCAAAGATGGAAGAAATTAATGATACTGTCCTTCAGCTCAGAAAATAATCCAGACTGAGCAGATTCTGAAAGCTCTCTAGGAAGGCAAAATAAATTATTTCTTCTTTTCCAAAAAGAAAGGGAAAGCTGAAAGCTACTGGGGCAGTCACCTGCAAAGGCCACTAGTTCAATATTGAAAGACAAAAGTGGTTGAATTTATTGATCCACGCAGCATTTAAAAGATTTTTTTTTCTGTTGAAGTAGTGATTTCTGGTTTAACTACATATAATTGAGCTCAAAGCAGGGCACACAGACAGAAGAGGCAGTTGAAGATTTCTGAAGTCTGCATTTGTAATATAGTCATACAATGCTAACATTTTGGATACTTTCAGTCAGCCTCTAAAAACAGCATCGATATAACCGTTAAGCTATATGATACAAAGTATCCATATGTACTCACCTGAAGGATAAGGCAATTTGTTTTCATGCTCTTGGCATATTTTAAATTAGCACCTAACCATTAAGAACTAAAAATAAGGTAAAACAAGCTTTGTAAGCTTATCATGATGCTGAGATAGTGAATTTTGACGCACCTTCTGCTATTATCCAGTTAAGAGTCTCAAACAAAAGGTAGCACTTTTCTATAGCTTGAGAATGCAAAGTCTATAATGTTGCAAAGTGCCAAAAATATCAATAGCCAGCAATTCCATATAGCTGGACTACTGGAAAACATAAATGGACATAAACCTATTACCCAGAGGCATTGCTGTACACAAATATCAGATTTCAAAAGACCATAAATCTGTATTCAGGGAAAAAAGACACCACCTTTCTCAACCAGCAGAAGTTTGCTGGCACGAGGTGTGATCTCATTTTGAGAAGGCAGCAGCAGCACAAAATAAACTGCCACAATCTGGAAGAAACTGCTCTTCCTCCTCTCCCGCTGGTGTCTCTCTCCTGCACTCTTAACAGCAGAAAACTGTCAGCTCCCATGATCAGTGCCTGGGCTTTATACATCTCTCTCCTTTCCCAAATACACAGTTCATTATACAGAACAATAAAACTTGCACCATGTCATATATGTTACTGAGCAACCTAAACCACTACGTTCTCCCTAAAATTACTTCAGCAGGTTAAGTTTAATTAGGAACCTTATTTACGATTCATTTATGGTCTCTGGAGGTAGAATGATGTGTTGTGGTAAAACGGTTTCAGCTGAAACTTTGAAGGAGGCTGGAAAGGTGACTGACAGAGTTGAACGCTTTCAAGGAATTTGGAAAATCCCAGTCTATTTAAAGAATCACATTATTCTGAGATCTCTATCAGAATTTATAAGGGATCCACAGACATGGTCTTCATGATACTAGGCTTCATTTCAAGGTAAACTTTTTTTGTCCCTGAACTGTTCTTTTCTATATGTATTTTTGTATGCCCAGTGGCTTGTTTTATCCTTTCAGATTTCACTGGAGCGCTGGCTCGATCATTTCTACACAGCATGGCATGATTTCTTAATTTAAGGGCTGGCTTTCTGTGGTGTTTTCTCTTATTGTGAATTGCTTATTCATGTAGGCAATGCTTCGTGGGAGCTGAGTGGCAGTAACCCATCGCTTCCTTCCCGACATCTGCTCCTGTTCCCCACCTATACCCGCCAACAAAAGGCGGTGCCGATTTCTTCACCTTGATCTCCTCTACGGAGCGCTGCAGTGCTGGAGAGGCTTGAGCTCTCCTCTGTGCAGCAAAGAAACAAAGCCTGTTTTCTCCCAGGGGCAGACTATTGTTGAGATGAAGAAGTAAAGATCCTCCAGAACCTTTCATTTGCTGCGAAGGTATCGCTGCTTACTTCAAAATGCAGAAGGGCTTTTCTAAGCAACTGTGGTTAGAGCGTGCTGGCCAGGATGTCGAATATTGAAATTTTCTGCCAGGATATAGAATTCCAGAATTGGCTGAGTGCGTGACTAATGGAAAAACATTTTCTTTTGGGTTGGTTTTTTTTTTCTTTTTGAGAAAGAATTTTTGTGTGGGTTCAAAACTGTATGATGTATAAAGAAATCCAGCTCTTTGCTAAAGTAACGTATTTTTTCACATACCGTTTCACAATAGCTAGAGCATTTTGATTTAGACTTCCCGATGTACTCCACACCCAAACAGTGACTCAAATAGCCTATAGTTATGACATACCTGAAATAATAAAACAACTGGATGTAAATAAATATAATGGAGGCCGTAAACATAGCTGCAGGCTGAATGGTCTTGTCGTATTTCATCCCCTCATTTTAATTCAATACTAAGCAAAGCACAGAAATGTTTACCTTTGTCTGATCTTTAATTCCCTAAATTTATGTGGAATCATGCACAGATGCTCTGGAAACCAGCCTGGAAAAGCCTGGCATTTTAATTGATCCCAGAGTCTCTTTCCTTACAGCCCCTGCTGCTCTGAAGTCTGCTACTTGCTCCAAAGGGGCTGCGTGGTTGCCTAGCCACGGCGAGCGGCCAGGCAAGGTGAAGAAATCCAGGGGAGGAAGTAACCAATCAATTTTTTAATTTCCCTGTGTAAACAGCAGCAAATCAGGACGGATTTTGAAATCTCATTAGTGGAAAGTGAGACGCATTGTGCGCATTTTAACATATGTATTAACTGTACGCGGTGGCTGGCAGCCAGAAATTATAAGTCATTGGGTATGTTTCACAAAGCTTATTTCAGAAGACAATCTGAATATGTTGCTTAAAACTCTTAATATTTTTGGGGAGGGGGGAAGGAAATAATTTTTACTCCTCTATCTCTGCTATCTCATTAGTTTTCATGTTTTCTTATACTGTTAGTTAATCACGTTATAAGAAATATACTTTTCTTTATACCTGCAAGGCTAAATCTTGGCAGAGTTAGGAGGATGACATGCAGAACCAAATCCTGTTGTCAGGAAGATTTAGTACAAAAGGAAGAATTATGTGTTTGTCGTTAAAAGATTTTCAGTTAGTATTGTCTTGACGTACAAGTGAAAATGAGTGCAAATTTATCAGTGTTATATTTGCAAGTCAGCGAGTTGCGTGACCCCTCTGCACCTTCCTGCACAACAGGATGGGTTTGGATTGTCCCTGGGTGTTTAATGCAGGTTGCCCAAGAGGCTTGCCCTTCTGTGTTATTTTTTGAGGTACTCCGTGCTTCCTGCTATATCGTCCCAGTAACTTCCCTGGAGAAAAGATGAGTGGACATTTGAAAACACTGGCTCGTTGCTCATCTCTATAGAAACATACATTCTACGGTGCCACTAGTAACATGCCACTTCTGTCTTTGAGATCCCTACTGCCTTAATTGTAGCTCAAAATTTTAATCCAGGTAATGAAGAGTCTTACATACGCGACAAAATATCTGACTGGCATAAGATAATACAAGAATTAGTTGTAGTGATATATATGGAATTTGAAAACTATGATGCACACTACAAGCTATTTAGACCATAAAAATGAGTTAGAAACAAATATTTTATATACATATACACTGACTTTGCAGGAAAATGACTTTTTGGACTTTTAATAGGAAAATAGAAATTTGCTTCCCCGGTTGCCAAGAGAAGCTCTTTTTGACACAGTGAAGGTATTAAACACAGATATTAAAGACTTCAGAGATATATTAAATTTTTCAGTAATCTTGAAAAGAGAAAGAAATCTTAGCCACATTCAGATCCACATGAGTTGTGCCACTGGCTTAAAGTGAACACTTCTTCCAAGGGCTGTACCACACAAAAGTGAGGGCCATTGAAAAGTGGCCAGGCTGGCTGCTTACTGGAGGTGTGTATGACTGGAGAAAAAGCCAAGAGAAGAGACAAGAAACTGGAGGACCCTGAGAAAGGGACTGGTGAAAAATGTTCCCAAAAATAAATTCTAACCTTGTCTCCATGAATAAGGCAAACGTAGCCTATGTAATTCAGACCCAACAGTGCTTTCAGGAGATAACACTTGCAAGATCTAATCCTTATACTGTATAAACCCCAAAGTTTTTCAGAATGGGAATAAATCATTCCAACCACTAATACACCCTGTCAGAGCAATGCAGACTGGCATCTCTGAACACTACTGCATTTTAAATTGTTATTTTGGTATTAAGAATAGATATAGTGCTCTTCATTACAATCTTTTGAATGCTGTGTGTCATGTTTGTGAATTTCTTGATGAATTGTCTTCCTATAAACATTAGAAGCAGATTCTGTCTGAAGGCTGGCAACAGGAAAAGATGACCGGAGAAAGGGCCAGAGCAAACTTTTCTGAACGTTTTTCTTTTTCACTCCATCACAAGCCTAAATGCAGATGTCTCCAGATGAAAAGAAAGCACATAAAAAAAAAGACTGTGAGCCAGCAAGAATTCAAACAATTCCAGGACCCGAGTGCCAATGCAGAAGTTGAGATGCAAGGCGAGTCATCTGGTTTTGCATAACTAGAGGAAGGTCTGGTTTATTAATATCCAATGCCAGCCAAAAGCTTGAGCTTTCCAAGCACTTCAGAAGTAAGAAGAACAGATTTGATTAAAAAGATAGAAATGAAAATAATTTTTAAAATTTCTATTCACCGGGTGTGAACTTGAACTGAAGAAAGCTTCTTGAAAACTGATGCATTAAAGGCCCTAAACTACTTGTTCATATATATGGGGAATTATACTCTAACTGAAAATTAAATTAATCTAGAAGGGAAATTACTATTTTCATAGGAAGAATACTCTCTATCCCAGACTTCGTAAATTCTCTTTGAGTGTGACTGACAAACGGCATTAATCTACACAGTTGTGCACACCTGATTTTTATATCAGACTAGTGAATGAAATAGCTGTCAGAAATCATGTGACTTTTGAAATTACCAATATGTCTAAAACAAATGAGCATTCATATCCTCAAATTGGAGATAGCACAGTCACAGCTTTGGCAGGGTGAATATGGAAAATGGTATTTTCCAAGAGCTACAACTGTCAAGTATTTCGTATACACATTCCAAATAATCCCACCTTTAAACTATTAAGTTTTTGTGTGGGGTAGCTGTCTCCAGAAAAACAATCTACAGCTGAACAGCAGCCGTGAAACTACAGTGTTTATTAGAAGAAAAAAATCCTGATTCTAACACAGTGAAATCAAGCCCCAACAGCATGGCCTCCATGTCCCAAATAAAATATCATCAGGGATAAATGTTGGTTCCTTAAACTTTTTATTTTTCCTTTCATTTTGGCAAGTGGAACTAGTTAAAGAAGACTGTAGAGCAACAATCCCTGAAAGATTTGATGAAAGATAAAGCTTCCATGTCCCTCCTTGGCATTTATATGTCCTGAAACTCTTAAGACCTTTCAGAGGAATTACAGATTTGGCCAGAATTTATCTGCCCTTTTCAAGACTTTAGCTTACTTAACAGCCAGCCCAGTCCAATCCTCTTTTTCCAACATATGAGAGACTGACAAAATTGAATTTGATTCATTTTGCTTACCAAAATAAAAGCAGGAGGAAAATTCTCAAAGGAATATGGAGAATTTGCTTAAACTTTGTGTTGACCCATTGAAGGTGACTGGCAAATTCAGAACAACTTGACAGATATTAAACAGACCCACGTTAACCTGGATAGCAAAGAATTCTTTCCATAGCCATTCCCCACACTGCTTTGCTATCACCCATTTTGTCATATAGGGAAACACACTCATGTTATCGTGAGCTACTTTAAAACTGGTTTAAAGACCCTGTCAAGACTCTAACATTTAGAGCAATATTTATTATTATATAATATTACTTACATGTCAGCAAACAAAATCGGTGAAAATATCCTCAGTAAACTTCCCCTGGAAGAAAAAAAAAAATTTTAAGCATCAGCTATAACCAGAAAAGTCCTTTTGTTAACACTATTTAGCTTTGATTGACCCCACACAGACACTAATTTGATTAGGATGGTTAATGAAACCTTTATTTATCAGACATAACTTAAAAATTGTACTTTTATAAACACAGACATTTTCCTGTCCTCATACCTCAGTTACCTCAGGAGAGAAAAGGGAAAGTGTAGGAAAGGACTCGAAAGGGATGCTTCATTCTCATCAGGCTGTTGTGTCCTTGACTGCTTTGTTCTAGCCCCCACTCAAATTGCCAACTTAGAGAGAAAAGGGTAGTTACTTTCTCTTGCAGATGAAAATCCAATAGGGAAAAATAGACTTCCTTGTCTATGTTTAGAAGACCTATGACTTCTAGAGTCTTCAATCACTATCAACTTAAACTAATTTTCAGTTCATAAGTCAGGTGAGAACAGTGTCAGAGGAACACTGGGAAAAATATTTGCTCTTTGTCAATAGATTTTCAGAGCAATGGAGGTTGCTGTTAAAACTAAAATCACAACTTTTAGGTTGAAACTGATTTCAAATAAAAGAAATATCCACATTAGCACTTTTTTTTTTGCTTGGAAGTATTCCTTTACAATGACTGAAAGAGAAGATAAAAATATCTTTTACTCAGAGATAGTATGGATGTCACAGTTCAGGCGTTTATTTTATCATATCTCAAATAACAAAAAAACCTCTGATATCTTTGATCTGTTATAAAACTTGCAGTCCAGCAACTAGTAAGAATCTTAAAACAGACAATTCATTTTACAAGATTTTTTTTGGCACACTCATCTCATTAGGTCTGAGGTGTTATAGTGAGGAATAAAACCACAAATAATTTTCTTACAAATCAAAACTTTTGCAGCAGTTTGAGGGACTGCATTCTAGACTTCCTCTCTTTCCTATTACAAGACCAGCCATCAAATATTTCTTCTCTCTCACATGACTCTTCAAACCAGTTTCCCAAATGTATTTTTCACTTCTTTACCTTTTTGTCCTTACTTAAACATTAATTTTCCTCCCATTTCATTGTGTGCAACCAGAGAGGTGAAATAATTATGGATGTTCCCCTTTTTTCATTGTGGTAAATAGGAGGACTCTTTTCAAGCTGACAACATACTCTCAAAAAGCTGGACTTTACTTGTTTTAGCAGACATTTGCTTTTTAAAATTCTCAGAGGGCCTGACCATATGTTCAGCTCACATTTATACAGCCTGGTTAATTTAACCCATTAGAGTCTCATAACTGGCTTGAGAAAGTACATTTCATAAGTATACCAGGCCTGTAACTGCAATTCTATAAAACACAAATACATTTTCAGCGTTAGGACACTAAATCTAGGTTTTCTGTTTAAAATACCTTTTATTTTATAGAAATCGCATAAAGTCATAGGCCAGAAGCCAAGAAAAAATCCACTTAAATCATCTCTCAAACACTGGAGACCCTTTCCAGCTTTGACATAGTGATGATCGAAAATGGACTCTCAAAGTATTCTTACTGATCTTTTGGTAAATGTTGTTTTTCTCGTAGTGATATATTTGATTAGTGTTTGCAGATGTTCCTAATAGTAGCTTTTCTTGTGCCTTTGCCATGCCATTTACATGCTCTGGAGCAGCCAGACTCTCAGCAGACCGCAAAGGAAAGTGTTGATTCCTCCCCACCACTGTTAAAAGAATTTCTTCAGAGTGGGTGGAAATGACAGTACTAAAGCTGACTCTATTCTGATAATTTTGAGACAAAGTAAGAACTTTGCTAAAAAAGGATTCTGAATTATTTAGTGATTCCTGAACCTCTTTTTTATTACTTGTAAAACATTTGGAGCTCCGTTCAGCCAATGGAGAGATGCAAGTTCCTGGGAACGGGTACTGGGGAAAGGGAGGATAATGCAGAATGTCTAAGTCAGGTCCAAAGTAGACTGAGTTAAACAGTAAAATTACTTCCTTTCGCATGGCTGTCATCAGCCCAAAAGTAGGATCCTCCACTTGTGAGTTTATGTTGAGGGAGGCAGGCTTAATACTATGCTGGATCTGGTCTATCACACTGAGGCTGAGATTTTCCAAAATATGCAGTCCTGGCCTTTGTCTCTTTCCATATACTAAGTGGAAAGAGAATTAGCTATCAAATGCTTTAAAAATCCCGTCCTTCTGTTAGTATACTTCTTCATAAGAATATGAGTTTTTCACGTGAAATTAAAGACAATGATTACTTGTGACTGGTTTCAGTGACGCAATTACAGCAGGCTCTACAAGATGCATGAAAGAACCATTCTTCCCTGGAAGAGTTACGGGACAGAGGGCAAGCAGGTGGAAGAGAAGATGTAGCATCTCTGACAAGAAAGAAGCTCGAGTAGTAAGAAACCTAAAAAATCTCAGTCGCGATAAAAAGCACACTGAAGCCAGTTAAAATCTCGACTTTAGGATTAGGCTTATAATGAATAAATTATAGAAAGACAGAATGAAATATGTAACCATTTCTTTTAAAAAGTCTTTTAAATTAAAATGCAGTTCCTATTACTTCTCTCAGCTGGAAGGGACAATTAGCGTATGCCACTGTACCACATTTTGGATAACAGCTTTGCAGGCCACTTTGTTAGATATTTCTTTTATAAAGAAATGAGACAATAGTAAATAAAAAAATATTTTTAACCTCCTTGATGTCTCTCATAAGTGGGAAGCAGAAAGTCTACTTCATAGGATTTTCTCCTTGCAGAACTTCCTCTGAAACACTCATTTTCAGGGCTAAGGTTTCATTTTCTCACTATGCTAGCAACTAGGTAACAAATCTTAGGTACACGGTCAGTTTACATTTCTCTGCTTCTTGCACATTCCTTATTCACTGGCTTAATCCTCAAAGCAGTTCTGCAAGCAGGAAAGCATACTGTCTTTCCAACTTATTTTCTCAGTGACAGTAGAAATGCATGACAAGCATCTGATCCCAGCCACTCATACACTCAAGTCCAAATGTTTTAATTACAAGGTTGTTTGGGCTTTTTTCTAGCCACAGGGGAAGTGAGATGAGACACATCATTTAAGTAGCAGTCATACCACCTAATTTTGGAGAACTGACTCCCTCTACTCCTATATATGAGTATACCCACTCATTTTGGAACCAAATCAACTCAGAAGTTCTCATTTCCTCACTGGTAACATAAAGGGTCATGGAAGGTGCGGTTCCTAACTTAGACGGCTGCACACAGCTTCCTAAAATTTGGCAGTAGGAGGATTGTCCCATATTTTTCTTGGGGCCAAAAGCCACCTGGAGCACTTTGCCTCCAGTCACAGACTGGAAACACAACAGACAAGGTCCTCAACAGAAAAGCAAAGCACGGGGAGACACAAAGAAAGAAAATGATTCACAACTCGCAATATTTCCATATTAATTTCTTGATATGTGAAAATAATGGAATATAGATGCTGCCTCTGATTTAGACAGTGAATAGGGACGGTGATTTTTTCACCTTCAGAATTCAAGAGTAATTCAGTTGTTCTCATGTTCACTTGTTTTGATATATCTTTATTTTTCTATTCTAAAGGAAAAACTCTTACCCTTGCTGGTCATTCTGTTCACTGTGATTACTCTTTAATCCCGTAACAGAGAGAGCAGCATGGTGCTTTACAATAAGAGCTGTGACTGGTAGCTATAAAATCTGCTCCTTTGTCACTTCAGTGCAGTGGGTTATCTCATTACTGAGTTATGTACCGGAGTATCCCACAGTACATCTTAAACCTTACTGTATGGCCTAAATGTAACATCAGTGATTCAACAGCCTACTCTAAATCTGCCTTTCTAAATGCAGATCACAGTTGAAATACAGTTCTACAAATACGTGCATAAAACATTTGCATCCAAATCTTGACAGCTGCAACTTTATAGATTGCTTAGAAAATTTAAATTTTAAACCCTCATTCTGTCATAACACCTCCCAATGTCTTCAGCAAAGCAGCACGAGCTCTTTAATAGGTACACATCTTCCTCAAAAAGATATTTTACAACTGATTTTTTGATTAGTAATATATACTGGGCTTCATCAGAGAAAACTTTAATGGGTTACATGCATGCAATACCCATCCCTACTCTTATTACCTCTAATCTCTAGTTTACCTTTTGTGGTTTGTTTTTTTTTTTTCTTCTTTTTATCAGACTGGTTTTGCCAACTGTGCCAGAGAATGCCTTTGGCATCACCATTCACTGGCATTCAAAAGGGAGGAAGTGACTCCCCTGCCTGGAGCAAAACCCTAGGAAATGGATTTGCTGATGAAACATTTCCATGAGATTAGACTACAAATGAGCACCGGTGTCTATAAATCTACCACTTAAAGTGAAAAATAAGGTAAAAACAGGCAGGCAATAGTCACTAATTTGGAAAACACTTGAAAATACAGGATGATTTCATACCGCAGTACTAGACAAGTTTTGCATCCCTTACAGACGAATTTTTCCCACTGATAAAACAGTGAATTTGGTGCAAACCATAGAATGCTACTTTTAGACTCAGTGGGCATTTTCTGTTAGGAATAAAGTTCAGGAGTTCTCTATTCATGGATTAGAGCTTTGTTCAAGACAACTTTTTATTATTTTTATAGTCTACCTGCTGTGTATTTTAAATCACTGATGAAGAAGCAGGTACAGGCATGAAGCAGTTCCACAAAGCTGTTGCTAACCTCATCAGTTAGCTAACTGTTAAACAGAGAAGACTCAAAGCCAGTTGGAGCATAAAAAGGTTATTCCAAAAGAGTTCAAAATCACCACACCAGCATCATTTCTAACTCTTCTAAAGTAAAAAGAGAGCATCCATTAGCTTATAATTATAGAACCATAGAAATGTTAGGGTTGGAACGGACCTCGAAGATCATCGAGTTCCAACCCCTCTGCCGTGGGCAGGGACACCTCCCACTTGTAACAAAGAACTCTCAGAAGAATATAACTCTCTAAACTTTCTTTTCCCTTTTGGAAACCTTCTAAATTGGAGTAGTGACTAGTATTTGCAGAAGCAGAGCTCAACTTAACCTGGTACGATTTTTGATCTAAGATTGACAAAGTACAATGAGAAAATGTGGACTCTGATATCAATTTTGTTGTTGTTGTTGTTAGTGGTTTTGTACGTTTGTTTGTTTTTACAATTTCTACAGATTACTTTGTACTTATTTAAAGTAGGTATTGAGTAACTTGGCAATAGGTCCCTATAAACACCTAAAATGAGCACCATTGTATCTACCACTAAAGGCGGTAAGAGCAAGCACTGGAACAGGTTGTCTGGAGAGGTTGTGGAGGTCTCCTTCTTTAGAGTATTCAAATGGCATCTGGACACAGTCCTGGGCAACTTGCTGTAGGTGACCTTGCTTGAGCAGGGGAGCCGAACTACATGACCTCCAGAGGTCTGTTACAACCTCAACTTTTCTGTGATTCTGTGATTCCAGTTTCAGAATGTGAGCAAATCCTGGTAGGAGGCTTCCTCACTATTGTCCATGTTACGGTATCATTGCAACTGGGGTACTGGGGACAGTTACAGCACGATTGCCTCCAGGTAAGAACCCCATCATGAACAAATGCCGTCAAAATTCATTCCTTCTCAAGTAGAATGAATAACACAATGCTCTTGGAACAGAGCAGGCTTGGTCCCTCACTTTAAAAAGGGATTCTACTTCACTCTAATGATGAACTCCTTTTTAGCTAGCGGCAGTAACTTCTTTGAAGCTCTTTGAATACTCAGCAGATATTCTGCATTATTTATGAACAAAGCTTGCAATCATAAACTGATCATAAACCAGAGTACTATTTATAAAATAAGATAAAACCTGAAATTCTGATACTGTTACATGCGTTAGGGAATGAAGAGCCTAGGTATAGGGGTTAGTGCATCTGTGCTTTAATCTGCTCCCTTTACTTTGGCCTCCCTTCTGGTAGTTAACAATGAGATTTTGTGGTTCTTGTGGAGGAAAATTCATTCTTTTAGATTAGTAAAAATTGCATCTGAAATATATCTCTGAAATAGAATTAAAACATTCTCAGCATTGTAATATAATCATATTTTATGGACCCATGGTAGCTATTTTTACATTTGCCATTGCCTAGCAAAAATTTCAGATACTATTACAAGCAAAATTCTATTTAATTGAAAATGTTCCATGCTTCACACCTGCATCACTTTTCTTTCTACAACTCTCCCCATACTTCTTCATCTTCTGCAAACGAGTTAACATATAAAGTTAAACTCTGGTCATAAGGTCATGGTTTGGTTTTATTTTGCAAAAATAAAACAGCAACAAAAACTGCTAATGCAGACTGATTCTGGTGCACATATTAATACAGACTTTTGGATGGATACAAACTGTTGTCACAAAATGTACTCGAAAGACCAGTGATTCTGCATGTTCCTGCAAATGTCAAACTATGGCATCATTAACATTGTGTAGTGTCCAATAATTCTGTTCTCCCCATGGACAAGGACTGTGCAGAAATAATTACTTGGCAATCACATGCACTTCATCACTTCCAAATTAGATTTTAGTAATCCACCGCTTTATTTCCAGAGTAATCAAATTACTACAATGGAGTTTCCTTCACTTTTTTTTACCTTTCATTTGATATTTATTGCCACAGATGCAAACTGAGTTAAACACAGTCATGAGAGAAACACGATTTGGGGACAAGCAGTTGGATAATGTGTTTTTAAACATAAATGAAAACCGTCCTTTAAATCTTCTCTATTCCAATGTAAACACATTCAGTAAAGCAATGTTATAAAAAAGAAGCAGAAAGTATATGTAGAGAAGACACTGAAGAAATTGAGATTTTGAGAAAAAAATAAAAATCTATTGATCACATAGGAATTCCTCTTTCACTTTTAACAGTACTCTTACAACAGAATTCTATAAAAAATTTCTTTTAGTCACCTTGGAAAACTTTGGGTGACTTCATTTTGCTGCTGTGATATCACCATAAAAACAAAACTATTTTTTCCTGCTAATAAACAATTAACATGAGAATTTGAGCTTTCTCTGGGCTCTGGATGAGGCAATTGGACACATTTATCAGGTCATGTCTATTCATCACAGTTTCTAATCAAGTGCTTAAATTTAAGCACACAAGCCTCCTGCTATTGAATGAGACCAAAGGAGATGCTTACATAAAAAATATTATTATGGGACTTACTACAGCAGATTTATTTGACAACATTTTATATGCTCAAGTGTTTTGGTACTTTTTGTTCTTTATTTTCTGGACTGAGGACTGCTTTGTTGAATCAAACCTATTTAAATTAATACGAAGTCTTGCAGATCCTTGTGATCCATACAAGTTAATTATTGTTACTGAGTTTTGTGTTCCTCTTTTTGTGGGTCCTAGGACAGTTTGGGTTTAGTTTTTCTTTTATAGCAAGTGTAGGTAGGTCTGAAATCACTGAATCATAGAATGGTTAGAGTTGGAAGGGAGAGAATCACAGAATCGCATAGGTTGGAAGGGACCTTTAAGATCATCTAGTCCAAACATAAAAAAAACAAAAAAACCCAAGAAAAACCCCAACAAAACAAACCAAACAAAAAACCCCCCCAAAACCCCACACCAAAAAAACCACACATGCCAATACCAAACCATATTCCCGAGCACCATGTCAATTCGTCTTTTGAATATCTCCAGGGATGGTGCCTCAACCACTTCCCTGGGCAGCCCATTCCAAT
>JAOXNO010000041.1:63018623-63035262 GCA_028565335.1 Limnodromus scolopaceus | reverse complement strand
AGGGAGGGTGTCAGGAGGATGGGGCTGGTCTTTTCTCAGTGGTGCCCAGTGACAGGACAAGAGGAAATGGGCACAAATTAGAGTAGAAGACGTTCCACCTAAACATGAGGAGGAAATTCTTTTCTGTGAGAGTGGTAGAGCACTGGAAGAGGCTGCCCAGGAAGGTGGTGGAGTCTCTTTCTCTGGAGACATTCAAAACCCACTTGGACAAGTTCCTGTGCAACGTGCTCTAGATAGATCCGCTCTGGCGGGGGGGTTGGACTAGATGATCTCCAGAGGTCCCTTCCAACCCCATATGATTCTATGATTCCAACTTCAAAATGTAATATATCTCAATCAAAACCCTAGAGGATAAACCCATCTTGGCTTTGTGCTGTGTAGGTATTTGAAAATTGTCAGTACTAAATGCAGACTGTTTCCATACCATTCTAAATAGTTTTACATGCAAATGTTTGCAAACAGCAGTGAAGAATCTCCCTACAAACAGTAATTATCCTTGTAAATTACACCCTTATACCAAGCAATTAGTACATACACACTTTGTTACTGCAAACTACATTGAAAAACAGCGCAACTAGAGATTTGCAAGGTATAACTTAAAAGGTCTAAACTCAAAGAATTTGAAACAGTTCCCATTTTGCACCAAAGTGGACTATTCATATTTTATCAAAACATCATGAAGTGATTACCATCGATATTACAGCATCAAGACAATAAAGCATTCTGGAATTAACATCTATGTGTGTGCTACGGCCAATTTTCAGACTGAAACATCTTAGCAGTTGCAAGGCTTTAAAGACCATCTTTTGAGAGGGGTGCTGCTCACAAAAATCTAAGGTTTCTTTAACAGGCCAGTAGATTTTGGCAGAATTTGGCAGAAATTACCTTTCTGCACTGCTCAGTAACTAGAACATAACTTAAGATATTAAAACCATTTGGGGCTTTGAAAAATGCCTTCATGTTGAAAAACTGACTAGTAAAGTTTTAACCTCATACAATCTGAAGCAGCTGGGGCAAGAACCTCACAAAATCAGGTTTCATAATGAGAGAAGCATCCCAGGTCCCATTACGAGCGGCATTTCTAGAGAAACAATTGTTTTTCAAGGTTTCAGTGGTCTGATCATGTAAGTGACTTTTCAGAAAATCCTAGGCAGTCTTTGAAAGACTTGGTTGAACTTGCCTTGTGCGCACAGACAAAGATCCCAGCTCTGATGCCACTAAACAGAAGGATGATGATCAGAGGGCCGGAGCACCTCTCCTGTGAAGACAGGCTGAGGGAGCTGGGGTTATTCAGCCCAGGGAAGAGAAGACTCCGGGGAGACCTTACAGCAGCCTTCCAACATCTGAAGGGAGCTACAGGAGAGCTGGAGAGGGACTCTTTGTCAGGAAGTTTTAATTTAACGGTTTTAAATTGGAAGAGGGGAGATTTAGATTAGACACCAGAAAGAAATCTTTACTGTGAGGCTGGTGAGGCACTGGAACAGGTTGCCCAGAGAACCTGTGGATGCCCCATCCCTGGAGGTGTTCAAGACCAGGCTGGATGGGGCTTTGAGCAACCTGGTCTGGTGGGAGGTGTCCCTGCCCATGGCAGGGGGCTTGGAACTCGATGATCTTTAAGGTCCCTTCCAACTCCAACCATTCTACGATTCTATGATTCTAAATAAAAGCCCTTGCTTGATATTTTCAATAAAAACGCTGCTCCTAGATCTATTAGTCACATACAACAGTCCCTTAATGTTTTCTAATATCTGGTTTTGAAAAATCCTTGGATTCAGAGCTCTGCTACTGGACTAAGCTTGAAGGTAGGGGAAAATAGCTTTTTCCACACTCCTGCAGGACAAGGTGCACTATGTGTCTGGAATGTAGTGGAAGGGTGTCCTCCAGAAAAGAAAGTTTCACGAGCTTACACTAGTACTAAGTTATGCTGCATTTCCACTAGTCTGAATTATCAGGAAACCATAAACTGTCAAGAAATATTGTGATCCAGTCCCAAGGAGCTGCTCTATGGTGGGCGAGAAAGTGGGAATGAGCCTGCGTTGGCTCCGAGTAGGGAGGCAGCTCAGTGTCACAGAGAGATGCTTCTCCCTGCTGGGAGGCACCCGTTGAGAAGCAGAACAAAGCTCTGCTGCCCATTGATTCACACCCAAGACACTTCTACAGTGAGAGCAACAATTTTGTCGGTCAACAAGTGGTCACAGAAGCCATCAGAAAACAGCAGTGAGTGGAGGCATAGCTTCCAGATATGCTGTGAGTACGGGCCATCATGGAGATGGTCGTTATTCTGGACTCATCCTCTAAGCAGGGCGTATGCACAGGTCTGAGGAAGCCTCCCTTCACCCATGACCAAAGCAGGTGTGCCCCCATGGACAGCAATAGCGCCCACAGCAGCTCCTGTGCCACTGACAACCAGGGTGGGGAGCACATAGCTATTCTCTTGCCTCTTAATTCACCCTCTCCCTGAGCTTAGAACAACAGTAGTACTTCACCTTCCGACCTGCCATCGCCCACCAGAAGACAGAATCAGTGAAAACCAAAAGGCCCTAAGGCAGACATGGTGCCTTACGTTATAAAAGCATATCGTGATAAAAGAACTGTGCCCAGACAGCACAAACACAACATTACGTAGAGCCCAGCACAGAAGTCTTACGATGATGATTTCAGACCCCTGCCTCAAGGAGTCATTGAGATTTAAAAGTCTTACCAAAACGTAGTGGCAAAACGCAATTAGCAGAAGGCAAGTTTATTTCTTAAGTGGTAACAATAAACTAGTGAACCGGCTCAAGTCACAATGCAGAATCGTTAGTGAGCCTAAAACAGATGGTATCTCATTTTTAGCTATAGGCAAAATGCCAAATGACATGACTAAATAGAAAAAAAATCCCTATAGTATTGCATTTTTGTGCCTATTGAGCATGGAGACTGAAAGGCAGGAACATTTTTAATAACCTTTCTTTGACAAGCTTAAAGCCATTTAATGTTGAAGCCTGTCCTCGACATAAAGCCAAGAGAATGGGCCTCTAGAGAAAGCTCACTGCTGCACAGCTTCACCTCCCAGCAAAACACATTATGCAGCAAAGCCACATAATACTCGCTTTCCATTAAAAAACCCAGACCCTCACCGGCTATCGCAGTGGTGACCTTTCAATCCAGGTTTCTATAGTATTTATTGGCTGAAAAGTTGTTTCTATGAATAGCAATTGTCTGGTTTAAAAATTGAGAATCTCTTTTCTCTTTCAGGGAACAGCATCTGCAAAGGCAACGGAGTTCGATGAAAAAGCAAAGGTACCTAAAAGAATCAAATCCCGTGCACTCAACGGCTTCTACAAACAGCTACTCCTGCTTGCAGCGTTTTGCCGATACAGCAGTTTTCATCGGAGGACCTTACAGTAATTCCAAACACAACGGCCCTCCACATGAAAGCATTCCAGACACGAAGGCTTCACAACACCTTTGAGAAACACTTATATGACAGATGGGTAAATTAATTAAACAGCAGGCCAGCCTCTGGACTTCATTCTGGCCCATGTTTTTGCTCCTTTGACAGCAGGAAGAGGCCAAAGAGCAGCTTGATCTTTCCACCTCGGAATTCACCTGGCCCTCAGAAGTCTCCAGCTGGTCTAACTGGCACCTACTTAATAGTCTGATTTCACTGGAGCAGGACAGGGAGAGAAGCAGGGACACTGGAGCAGTACTACTCCCCAGCAGCAATTTCCCAGCTGGCAGACACCCCATTCCAGGCTGGAAGGAGGAAGGACGTACGAGAACAGCACCAAGACTGCAATGATTTATGCCGGTACTCAGACCAGGGTACAACTTGCTCCAGAACCTGAGAAATCCCATCTTGCAGACTTTCTGCTCTAACAAGATCAGACTAGCAGATACAGAGAATACTTTAGAGATTTAGGCCAAAAAGACAATGTTTTGTCCGGGTATTACACAGCGGTTCTTTGGTAGAGCTAAAAGAGCTCAGCACATCACAGTCCTATGAGAAAACTTGACTCTTAAAAACATATGTTGTAAAATATAGAAGAGAACCAACTGCATTTGAGTGATGAAAAGCTAAGAATATCACAAAGGTAATTTTATAGACCAAAAGTCAGAATTAAATTTTGTCCAGTGCATTAAGGTTTTTTTCTATTTTCTAGTGTCATTTAAAGAAGTGGCGCTCAATTCTGGCCTAACTGAATCCCCACTGATTTCACTGGAAAACAGTATTGCCAAATCTTCTGATTTTAATCCCAAGTCTTGAATTGCTGATTTGTTGCTTATTTGTTTGGTTTTTTGTTTTGTTTTTTTAAATAGGAGCTCATATAGTCATTATATTAGATGAGAACCTTTGTTCTTTTTTTTTCTTTTTAAGGCGTCTCAACCCTCCCGGTGCAGGGGAAAAAAAAAAAAAGGCAACTCTAAATAACAGAAGCCTTAAGGCTCTAGCAGAGAAGGAAAGCTGAAAAAATAAAATGTATCAGTTTAAAATACTTTGATGTTTAAGCCAAACTTATGATTTAGGGTCTACATTATAACTTGTAAATACCAAAGCTGCAACTACCAAGCATTGTAATAAATAAAATGGAGCAGGAATTTGTTTATGCTGTGTATTTTATGTATTATTAATCATTCTACAAATGTGGAAGAGAGAATTCTCGAAAATAACCTGTTAAAATTGTTTTTCCCCAGCACAGGGTATAGTGTGACTCAGAACTAAATTAGTATTTTCGCCCTCTCTTTGCTCCTTTGAACCCCGGTTATTGGCACATATTTTGCCAATAGATTGTGTTTGTTTATCAAAGGTTCTAGTAAGAAAGAACATTTATATAGACATTGGACATTTCCCCCTTGCATTAAGGGTTTCATCTTGTCTCAGCTGTTTCATTTTCTTTTCTGCAGCCCACACAGTGTCCCTGCTATAATAATGATGAGCTCCCAGTTCCTTCTGTTCCTTTTCATACAGACACGAGGGCATTGAGGCTACTTTCATTCAGAGCTTACTGATCTCAAGTGAGTGTTTCATTTAACCCTTACTGTCTAAGTTAATAGGAAACCCAAACACCCCCCTCCACCCACCCTTAAGAAAGGAAAATCCTGCAGAAAAGTTATTAATCATTTTAATTTGCAGTGTTGTTTTAGATGTACACAATAAGCCCTCTTGGTTCTGCCACGCTGGATCAGAAAGAGTAACAGAGTTTACTTTCCAATATGAATGATATGGATTTAAAATACCATTAGACATAAATAGAGGCAGCAGCCTGATGGAGCTCCATTAATGTGAGCACAGGTACAAAAAGTATGTTGTAATCAAGTTGGTTTTCCACTTCAGTATATGTTATTGATCACTTCTTTTTTTTACCTGTTGTAGTGGAAAATGTGTTTGAATATCACTAGATTCAAATGACTGTGCTTTATTCTATTGCTATTAATTTGCCTTTTGATTCATTAAATGCGCTCAGGGTCATTTTCAGTAGAGCTCCTTAAAGATACAAACTTATGCATTAAAAAATATCCTATAAAACAAGGCTTAATAATAACCAACACTTTGGTTTTTTTCCAAAGCTATGTATTATGGCATGCATGTTTATGATGTATTTAAATTTATTAATATTATTCACTGTGTCAACTAACTACTGCATTAACGGCTACATCGCCTTGTGTTTGAGATCCTGCTGTATCAATAGAATCATAGAATGGGTTGGGTTGGAAGGAGCATTTAAAGATCACCTAGTCCAAGCACCCTGCCGCGGGCAGGGACATTTTTCAGTAGGTCAGGTTGCTCAATAAACATAGCAAAATCGGAAATCAATAACAAAATGTATCCTCCTTTGCCTGATTTTGGGTAAGATAGACTTCATAAGACACAGAATAAGAAATATCTTACTTAAGCTGTTGAATGTCAGAAGAAGCCGAGGCAGTAGGTTGCAAAGTTCACCAGACAGAACCCCCATCACTTCATGTGCTATTCCCCGCGCAGAACACTGGCTGTCAGAGATGCCTCGCAGCACACCAGTTCTTTTCCTTAACGCTGCACATCCCCTGCACCCCAAAGAATATTCAGTTTACGCTACAAATGGTGCTCCAGAAAGCTAGGCCTTTATACAACCTTATGGAGACAGCAGTTCAACTGGTCATTATTTAAATACAATGGGAAGATTTATGGCAGGGAACTTGCATAACAAGTGTCCTGATTGGCATGGGCAGCTCCCTTAATTCATTTATTTTGTCACTGCCTTTCGTGGATGAGAATGTCAGTTCTTCCACATCCTGACAGGTTCCACACGAAGCGCCAAGTGGTTCTGAAGGCTCTGCTCTTCCACGTCTTTCCATGTAAATCATGATTCCTGACCTCCACCAGCACTACAGCAGAGTAGCAAATCTTATCACTGCCTACTTCTATAATTATAAAGAGGTTATTGCCCTCCAGCATTACCAGTCTCTAAAATGCTCTAACACGCAGTTGCAGCCTATTCCCCATCATATTAGGAAAACTTAAGAAAAATCATGTACCTGGAAGCCTTAAGAAAAAAAAAAACACCAAAAAGCCTAAAAATTCCTGTACCAAGTAGAACTGGCAAGAACATAAAGGGGAACATAACTGTTGCCAGTGACCTTATGAACAGTAGCTTTTAGAGAAAGAGCAAGAAGGAATGGGATGAAAGATGGGCCAGTCTTGCATCCACCCCAAAAGCTGATTAAAGGACTTGGCAAGTAAGAGGAAGCATGACACAAACTCCAAACGCTTTATTACTTGCATACGGGAACTACAGGGAAGAATTTTGGCTCAAGGGGACTCCCATTTCTGCTTGACACTTTCATCCTTTTTTCTAATGGGGAAGAGGATAACAGGGAAAAAAATCCCACCTCTAATGACATTAAAATTACAACAAAGACTAGCCTAGTATTTTATCTATTTTTCTACATCTCAAGCATCCAGAGAACAATATTCAAATATTGAAGGTATTGCAATTATCTATTTTTTTTCTTGTGTAATATTATAGCTGATTTTTCCCCTATTATTTGTTTCCACTCTGATATACTGAACTTCCGAAGTTACAAATGAAGCTTTAGCAATAATTTTTTTTTTCTTTTCCTCTTCAAAATGTAAATGATTTTCAAACTCTTTTACTGCTTTGGGTATATATATATTTTTTTTTTTTTTCAAATATAAAAGTCTGTCAGTGCTGTATTACATAGATAATGCTACAACTACGGAAAAGGCTGGTAAATAAAGGTTTTTAAGAATCTTCTGGAATAGGAATTCGAGATAAATATCTTTGTATTGCTGAGTGATGGTAAACTTTTTCTGTCTCCTGGATTTCTGAGTTATTTTTTTCCTCTCAGAACCAGAGACAGCACAAGTGCATGTTGTCTCAGAAAATGCTCAACAAAAAAGAGTTGACTTCTTCCCTGAAGTTCTGAGCTACCGTTCCATTCTTAATAAAACTTGCTATTTTTTCCCCTGAAAAAGTTGAATTATTGATTTATTGATTTTTTAGTCACTTGTGCATTTTTCTATTGTGAATCAATTATGTCTTTATTTTATTGGCCAACACAGGATAAATCAGAATGTAAGAATGAAGGTTGGTGCTTTTTTTTTTTTTTTTTTTTTCGCTGAATAGATTTTAACTGATAAATTAAAAAAATATAAATAAAAATGTTAGAATGTTTTTAGTGTGCTCGCATGCATTACTACGAATGTTTACTGAACCAGACAAGACATACCAAAGAAATTCTGTTGTCCCCCATATTTCAGCCAAAAGCATTGTTTCATTAATTAATAATATTTTTTTAACAATTAAGGATTCCAAAGCATCTTGTGAAAGAATCAATTTGGTTTCACAGATCTCTAGGGAACAAGGAACATATGAAAACCTAACAAACCAACAAACGCTATTTGGTGCATGATCTCACAAAAATCCTGCAACAGCAGAAAAAACCAAACACTCTTCATCTGCATTCAAGACTCTGTTACAAGAATATAATTTCAACGCTCCCAGAAAGGGGTTAGTGGCTCCTGTACACACTTACATAAACCTTTGCTCAGCAGCTCTGCTGGTCACTGGACGGGCTTGCCACACGAAGTTCTTTTTTGCCATGAATCCTTACACAGCTAAGGAAGACCAAGGTCTCACACCAAGAAAGAGCTGTTTGTATGAAAGGTCCCCGAACAACCACAGTTAATAAATTGCCCTGAAACCAGGAGGGCATGGCACGAACAAAAAATTTACAGGTGTGGAACAGATTCTAGCACAGGGGGAGAATCAAACAAGTGGTGAGTGGAATTTTCTCTACATTTGGCAGAATGTTTATAGAGAAAACACCACGGAAAGTGAAAAAAATTCAGAATACCGAATGTATTTTCCAAATACCTGTGCCAAGAGTAGTAAAAATTTTGATTATTTACAGCATAAATGCTTGTCATATGTACAAGACCAATGGCAGGCTTAACACAATCGTATTAGTTTTAACGATTATTACGCTGCAAGCATGAACCATTATTCTTTCCTGTTTACTTCAATCTAATAAATAGATCGTCTTATGAATGTAATAAATAGAATCAATTAAATTTACTGGAAAATCAATACATCTATTAATGAACCTATAATTAATGAATGCATCAATTAATCACTACATTCAATTGTACATATATGGATGTATCAAGTCAAATTATTATTTTTTAATAAATAATATCAAACTTTTTTTAACCTGAAAAGTAAAAATAAAAGCTAACTATGAATGGATTTTTAAGTCTGGATTTCCTTAATTTTGTTTCCAAAATGAAAATAAAACCAAATAATGAGAACTGCTTATTTGCATTGTCCTTAGGCAACAGGTACCATGTCACGGAATCACGGAACTGTCGGAGTTGGAAGGGACCTCTAGAGATCATCTAGTCGAAGCCAGGAGAGAACCACCACCATTTGCAAAAAGGCTGGATGTCTATTAGTCACAAGTGATGTTAGTCTATCCTTAGGCTTCCGTGGGAAAACGAGACCGATAGAGTACAAACTAAATCAAATTCTGCCAGAGTCAGAAGAGTGACTGGGTGATAGAAGAAGGTTTTTCATATCTATATTGCCTGCAATTCATTTCTGTAATTCTGTGGATCAGCATATTATCAATATCAAGAGTTATGAAGTAGTGTTAAACCCAGAGATCAACATTATGCGAAAGAATGCCATTTGAGGGAGACAGGGAAGCGTAGTTTGCTAGTAGATATCTTGAGTCTCCCAGATGTCTGAAAAGAAAGAATACATCATCAGTCAAAACAAAAGCCGGTTCATGAACTGCTAAACCAGAAACTGAACGCTCTTGACTTCATGCCAGAGAGGATGCAGTTCATCACAGTTCCACATACTTAATCTCTATCATTGCGCTCAATACTGTGAAACTTTAGAACAACTCTTCTGCCCCAAGGAGTTGATCATTAAAATTAACAAAAACCAAGGCATATAGACAACGCAGTTCAAAAATAACACACCATATTTTATGATATAGATGCACTGAAAAATTGTAATTTGATACTCAAACTAAGCACTAAATTATAAGGGGCCTTAAATCTGCAAAAGATGAAGAAATCTGTGAAAGATGAAGATGCTAAATATTCTCTGATGCAGAAACATGCCAGCAGGCAACTCCAAGGGAGCGATACTATGCAAATGCTATTGGTTTCAGCTACACAGGGATAACTCACAGCTACTTTCAAGGTCTCCATCCTTGATGCGCCTTTGCTCTTCCAAGTAAGTATTGCGCAAGAAGTCACACATAAACCCTCTAGAAACAAGATTCTGTATTCCCCACTTAGGGTGTCACCATGGAAAAATCCACTACACAATCCAGTAAGGACAAGAACATCACTTATGAGGGCATACTCCATAACAGGCGGCTACCCTAAACATTTCAGGGAACAAAACCTGGGAAGTACTGTGTGCTATAATCCAGCCTACAGCCAGCGTTTCCTTGTTCCTTCATCACCTCTTGCTATAAACCAACTGCCAGAGCATGCATTTTATATACTTGCTCTGTACGAAGCAAGAGTAGAGGATGACAAGATAGTTTCACAGATCTCCAATCACCAGCAATGAAAGAACAAATATGCCAGCAATGGTGAAAAAAAAAAAAACAAAAACCCAAAAAAACAGAAAAAAAAATAGATCTGCAGGCCCCGCTTCCCTAACGTTAGATTACTTCAACCAATAAAAAGTTCTCATGCTATTCACATATTTTCTTTGGGTATAAACCATTTGTAACTGTGCATTCACCCAGCTGTGTGCCAGTGAGCTCATAATTTTAAGATGTTTGTACAAGCACAGTGCAGCTGGGAATCTTAAAGTATTTATAATGCAGCTGAGAAACTAGGAGTTTTGAACAGTTATTTGTAAAGCTGCAGCCTATCCAGAGAGATGCCAGACAAACATCCCTTGGTGGCTGTGTCCTAGCCCAGCAGCACAAGGAACGAGTGCTGGATTTCTGGAAGATATAAGAGATTATTCGTCTCTTTCGAAACGACTCAAACTTGAAAAATGCTGCACAACGATACCCAAAAGCTTAAAAACATTTAAGCCGCTTTTGTTCTTTAAATTCAGGTTTACTTCTTATTTTATTCAAATAGAAACCTCAAAAAGGAAGCTGAAATTTTCCTTTTTTATAACTTCATTGACTCATATCAGACTTGGGGTACTACAACAAATATAACATTAGTTCACACAAAGAACTTCGCGCTATGCACTGCCACACTGGTTTCTAATATAATAAATTGAATTATGAATGGCCCACATTTATGAGAGACAGATACTGACCAGGTACATACTGAATGTCTGACACTTCAGTAAATTTCACATTACAAGTTAGTAAATAAAAGAACATTAAAACCTGAATTACACTGACTCTTCTCCACAGGACATCTTAATACTTCTAACAGCCTACTTGTGTGATACCTAATTTCTTACATAAATTACTATAGGCTTTTTGTTCCGTTCTTTAACAAATGTCCTGAAAGGCTGATCTAAAAAGATATATAATGAGAAAAAAAGATATAACAAAGAAATCTACAGCAGGTAAAAACACAAGACAAGGGGGTTGACAGGGATTGCGCCACCTTACAATGTGCTCCAGTAACCATATGTAAAAATGATTTTTTTTTTCACAGATTGTGTTAGCTCTATCAGGTTACCATAATGCAATTCAAACATCCTATTAAAAAGCAGGCTAGCATCATTGAACCATACTGTTTGGCTAAATGTGGCAGGCTAAAACAGTTTAAAAGTGCCAGTCGACCTTGTAACCACACATTTCAATTCTGTTAAATTTCCTTAGAACAGAACAATTGAAAAAGAAGTCTTACCGCTAGAAGTAATGTATCTAAGTGCCTGGCCATAGAGGAGATTTTTAAAGCTGTACTTGTATAGAAGCATAGCCAAACTTCTGAAATCATACCAGTACACCTACCCCAGGTCAATATTTTGATTACAGAATAAAAGTACCTTTATATAATTTAAAATATTTTTTAAAAGATTCAACACGAATTAGAACAAAAACAAATAAGGGAAGGGAAAAAAGAAAAAAGTCTCTGGAAAGAGATTGTATATTCCTTTAATTACACTGATGAAACTGAAAATTCACATCCTCCCTGAGGCTGGTAGCATAGAGACTGAATCCCAAATAAGGTACTGGGATGTAAGATGTGCCCGTAAGGGGTAGTTGTCAACACATCTGCTCACCCTATAATAAATATGACATAGCTTATCCCTTAACAGAAGTGAAGCTGTCTAACTCGCATCTGAGAAGGACAAGGCCAGCAAATAAGCAGTGGCCACAGCTCTGGAGTCGCAGTGACTTACTCACCTGCCCATATCCTGGCATCTGGTTATTGATGAGCCCTTAGACACTGACTGAACAAGTGGCCTGACTTCTGAAAGTACAATTACAATAGCCAAGAGCAAACTGCCTTTGTGGTGAAGACGATCCCTTCTTTGTTCTCAGTAGGAGTGTTTATAATGTAGTATATACTCTGCAAACAAGTTACTTCCATTCTGTCCCAGTTAATGCTGTAAACTGAAGATCCTAATTTAAATATATTTAATGATTGCCTGTTCCATAAAGTGAGATTTTTTTCTTATGACCAGCGTCACTTATGCAAACAAAAGGCATGCAAGAAGTGCCCATGATTTCTTTTGCATTGCAGCATCCAGCCACGTGCGATGAACTTAAGTTCTATTCCTTAATTCAGTGAGTAGAGACAATTACAAACAAAACGGTAAATGAAAAACATTATTTTTTTTATACCATACAATGGAAGAGAAAGATACTACCTTAAACCTTCACCAGGCCAGATCATAAGCAAATATAGCTGTAGCCCAGCCACGTTTGTTGCAGCAGGGTTGTTTTTCAACAGGTGGAGACCTCTTCCAACATCAGTAATACATGACCTGTCCATACGGGGTTTGCGGAGCAGACTTAAGTTCTGCTAAGCTTAATTCATTTGCACTGAAGTAAACTACATCTGCACAGCACAGCTCTTTGTGACAATGTGCATTCTATTATCAATATTGAAAGCATATAAAGTTCAATGCTCATTAGGTCTTTGTTTATAACATTCTTATGGACACATCTCTACTCCATATTAGCTTGGAAGTTCTCCAGTCATCTCACACTGGTTTGTGTCCCAGCAGGACAGACCCTTCTGAAGCCCTCCAAAATTCTGATCTCAATCCTATTTAAAACAGCTGCAAGCTGCCAGAGCCTTCTCATCGAGGCTGCCCATAAAGTGAACAGAGAAAACACTCCAGGAGTACCCAAAAGGCTTATTACATTATGGCACCCACATACAAAGGAAGTAATGTGGAAAGAAAAAAAAAAGAAAAAGAAAAAACAAAGGAAAAACCTTGCAATCGGCCAATATCAGGAGGAAGTCAAAAGTTGCAATCAGAATTGAGAAGAGATACTTTATTTCAATATTGCAGACTTGAAATAAATAACTGTGAATACTACCCACAAGTCCAACAACTCAATGGAAACAATTCACAAAAACAGAATCCATAATGATCCAGCACTTAAAAAAACCTGTGAGGAATTCCAGAAAACCCCAACAAAAAGTGCATTTAGAGATCTCTTAGAACATGAAAAGCAAACACAGATGGCTCAAAAATGCAGAGGATTCCTCTGGTCTGAGTAAGAGGAATTAGCCACTCTGAACTGGTTCTCACTTTGCTCAGGAATTGGCTCAAAGAACAATACTATAAAATTATGAAAAAGTGCAGAGGCAATTTCTGAAGATCACCAAGAGGCATGCTGGCTTCCACAAAAACACAGCAAAGCCACGCTTTTCCAGCACAGCAAAACAGCTTCCCTGAAACAGCGCCCGGACCACAGCACTGAAGGCGCTAAATCTCTGCTCCGCACACGCTGCTGCTTCCCCCCCCTCCCCAGCAAACCTCAGCCCCCAGCACTCACATCAGCTGCTCTGGCACCCACCTTTCCAGCATCAAAACTATAGCGGCATTCCAGCCTGCAGGTCCCTCCGGCGACTATAAAAGGCTTAACGGAGTTTCAACTTGTACATTAAGAAACTGTTTGCGCCTAAATTTTGGTCAACTTTATTTCAAAATGTGATTTCATTATATTTGCACTTCTAATAGTTAAATCTCTTTCAGGTTTGGATTGGAAAAATATTTCTCAAGTATTGAAGGCGTAATGAAAATTTAATATAAAAATTACTTATACTTCACTATCTCTGTGTAAATACGTGCAAAAATATTCTCTGACAGGTTATAGAATTAATAAGGAAAATATTATGAGTTTAATAAAAAGTGCATTTAAAATTGCATAACTATATCCCTGGAGGAAAGTGGGAACATGAGGCACTGACTGCATGGTCCCTCCATTCTGCTTGAGGGAATCTCATGTTACATACAGCATTCCAAAAGCCTTGGCCCTTCTGCCTCTTAACCACTGCTGAATACCTCTTTGCTTTCCATAGCCAGGGGAAGGAGTTTCTTTTCAGAGAAACTAAACTCTCCAAATTAGGGGATGCATCTTCATGAGCTCAAGGAACTGTAAGAATTTTCACATTACAACTTTAAAAAGAAACCTGCAAGTGTTTCAAACGTACGTTTTAAAGACAAATAACATTTTCATGCATCCACACCAGGACAGATTTGCAAAGAGCTCCTGTATTCACACGGACACCCCAGCAAAGTAGCAGGGAGCAGCGCTCCCCACTGCTACTGCATCTCACTGCAGAGCACCCCACTATTGCCCAGCTCCATCCTCCTTCATCTGTTAGGAGTAACAGCAAAGTTTGGACACAGAAACTTTTCTTCTGACTCTCCCTCTTTTTACACAGAATCATAGAATCATCTAGGTTGGAAAGGACCTTAAAGATCATCTAGTCCAACCATCAACCTAATTACAGATAGTGGCAATCTAGCACAAAATCTTTATTTTTAAATCCATATCGTACTATGATTCAAATAGTATGATACCTTAGGAATAAGACCTTACCGCTGAAATAAATTTCAGAGAACGTTCTTATAAAAGTTATAACTTTGCAAAGCTGAACCATCAGTCTTCCAAAACATACTCAGGCAAAAGGTAATCAACTCTATGCGTCATGTTAAAATAAGCAGAGAAGGAAACATTTTAATTAATGAACTTGAATACTTGAATTCATCATGGGGCTTACAGAAAGAAAAAAAAAAAAAAGACAAATTACTGTTCTTGGTAAAGACCCCAAGGAAATAAAACAAACAACGTTTAACAGAGCTCAATTTTCATTTGTCACTGAAATAATGAATACTAAAACAATAATTAAATGCCCTAAAGATTTCTATGGTAGCTGGTAATAACCATATCACGAACCACCTAGTAAATTTTTGCTTTAAGATTCCTCAGCTGTAGGTATGTTGGTTTAGCAGCCTGAAATAACTATGGTACAAACCCACAATTATTTTCCTGCTTGTGTATCCACCCTACACGGCTGCGGAGGGGGCTGATCAGTGGGCCAGCAGTTCTGACTGGAGGATGTGCTGCAGCTCTGCTACCGCAATATCCTTTGACATTACCTTCAGCTGCACAGTTTTACTCCACTCTGCTGGTCAGGCCAGGTGACCCGAGGTATCTCTGTAATTAGCCTGCTACCCAGACCAAGCTAATAAGCGCTTACCAACAGCTGGTTGAAGCTCAGCCTGCCTTAACAAGGACTTTTTTTTTTTTTTTTTTGCACTTAAGAGCACAAAAAGACCAGTTTATAAAAGACCATGAACAATATCCATGGCTGTGTAAGTGCTCCCGACACAGGGTGCTCCTTTAGTCTCTGGCTCCAGGACACAACTGGGACCTCGAGGCCAGCTGAGCACCGACAGCACCGTCGCAATGCAAGTGAGAGCAATGAAAGGATTAAAAGATGAAGGAGGGAGAGAAAGGAAAAACTAAACTAGCTATTTTGCTGACCTCGTTCTTCTGACTTTATGGGAGTGAAAAAATGTTTTGCGTAGGATAGTGACTGAGTTTCACCATCACTAATGACGATGCAACTTTTCTGTCGTGGCATTTGCCTTCAGTAAAATGACCTTGTCACCCATCATTTATGCTATGTAAACATTATGCTCTTATAGGTAAGAACAGAAATTCTGCTTTCATGTCCTGACCAGGATAACTCAATTTTATTCAAAATTTGTCCTGGAATGAGTTTATTCTGGTGAATTGGACAATATTTTCTTCTTTTTTTGTGTGTGTCCATAGCTGTGAAAACTTTGTTTAATCATAGTGTACAGACTTTTCATATAAAAGTTTTATGAAAAGCAATGAAGACGCTTTACTTAATGCTTTACATACTTTGTGCATATTAAGTATATTTGCATATATTCTCACCAAATACTGTGCCAATTACTGCTTTCTTCTTAAAGAGCAGAGTAATAAGAAAGGGAAAGCATTTAAAGATGGATTTATATCTCGATTTCCTCCTCATTTAAATAGAGAGAAATCCACCCTGGGAAGAAATAAAAAGGCAAAGAAAGAAAATACAGTAATTTAAGGAGTGACAAAAAAGTCAACATAATAAAACAGAAAAAAGCTCCGCTACAGTATTATACCAGGATAGATTCAAATATATGAAATAACCTAAGTAATCTAAATCTGAAATGCTAAGAACATATTAAAAAAGGTCTGCGCATTTGTTAAATAATTAAGCCATTCTTAAAAGGCCAGTTCAATACTAAGCTGCCACATAAGATCTTATTTTAATTCTGATTTAAATGTTTTAAGTGAGAATAATGTGTGAGTAGCCTTTATGTTGCCTTTTGCACAAGATTAATTTCAGCCTTACAGCAAAAAATAGAGAAAACTTGGCTTTCTTTAAAATGTCATCCTGCTTATCCCGTTAGAGCCAGCCACCAGTTTCAGTAAAAAAAATAATCTACATCCAATCTTTGCAGGTTTTTATTCATGGGAAGAAAGGGAAAGCGTAAATCAGTATAATAATGAAATGGGTTAGAAGAAGAGAAAGCATAATGAAAATCATGGAAAGAGACATCCTGGAATTAAAGAAAAAAAAAAAAAAAAAAGAAATAAACATCCGTTAAGCAAAATATTAAGGGTCTTGTAGAAATAAGCACAAATGTTACTTGCATTAGTCACATAGACGTTCTCA
>JAOXNO010000041.1:62984627-63014905 GCA_028565335.1 Limnodromus scolopaceus | reverse complement strand
GTGTCCCTGCCCATGGCGGGGGGTTGGAGCTTGATGATCTTTAAGGTCCCTTCCAAGCCAAACCATCCTAGGGTCCAGCAGCAATTCCAAGGTGCATCACTGGCCTCCTCACTGCCCCATCTGGGCTCCAGCTTCATAGGCTCAGAAGGAGACAACCCCAATACAACAAACAATCAATCCTCTATGTCCTTTCATAGACCCTTGGACAGTTTTATAGGTCTTGGTAACGTATTTCCAAGAAGTCAAATAGTGCTAGTGGTTTTGTACCAGTGAGATGCCCTCAAAAAATAAAGCAACCTTCCCCCCCAAAACAAAGAAACAAAGCCCTAATGGGATGAAATGGTCCAGTAATTGTCTTGGAAACAAACCAGTGAAGGTATTTGGAAAAATGGTGCAGGCTGCCCATACAGCAATAAAAAGTGATGGAACAGTAAAATGCCATCTCAGTAAGTATATCCAAAGTTATCATTTATTTTGTCTCTCCAGAAGCCCGATTCTAAGCAGGTATAACTGGCCATAGCTCTGCAGCAATTATAAATTAGATCAGCTGAAAATTCGGTCCTTGAATCCTAGAAATTCACGTCTCAGAACAAGAGACAAGAGAATGGAATTCCATATATGCCTGAGAACACCAGCATTTTGGCTAGAGCTGGTTTCTAATGCTGCATTTCATTAGTAAAGCTAAGGGAAAGAAAAACCAAACCATGACTGTCCCATGAAAAATTAGGAGAGAAGTATTTTATAAACCTTTGTTAGTTTAGCTGTTATGAGGCTATTGCATAAGTACCCCATACTAATTTTATTGGCTCATAGTACATATAATTTGAAAGTATTATGTTACCTGCATAAACCATACATATGTTTCAGAACGTCAGCATAATCTGTCTGTGGGAATGGTAATGTATGGTTCTGGAATGGAAATGGTGTACATAAATTATGCAAGGTATTTTCTAATCCCCACAATATTTCAAGGAATGGGACAGCCATTATGTAACAAGAAATGTCTCCTATACCTTTCTGACAGATGGGACACGAACATTACTGCTTTTCCCTTTTCCTTCAGGGCAGGTCACTCTCTCAGTTCACTACAGTAATGTGCCACTAATTCTAAAGGCTTCATCATTCATTCAGATTTCAGCATTTCATTGTGGCAGAAAAGCTACCATTTTCCATTTGCCTCATATAAACTTAATTACTTTTTACCATAGGAGTGCCAAAGGAATAAGAAAGTCGCCTAGATGAAGCCTACAACAGTGCATGTGATGAACAATTTTGTTGGTAATATCAAATGGCAATTTGTTTTTTCTTAAAAGTTGCCTTTGAAACTGCCGCGAAACATTCAAAACATCTTAGCCTCATGCTTAAACAAGGAGAGATTTGCAATGAGAGCCAGGAATATAAACAGCTGTATTAAGTGGCCAACTGCCACACGGTCCCTGTATCACCCTGCACGTCATTCCATTTCTCTGTTCCTCAAATTCTCCCTTCAGTTGACAAACTGACAATACCCTTATTTACTTTAGAACTTAATTAAGAGATCTGACTTTGGGATGATAACTTTAGAGTGTATTTTATATTTAAATCAGGAATTTCATAATCCAGAAACATGAATCAGCAGTGAAAATATTGTTACACTGTTATTTTGCCTTTAAAAAATTACATCCAGAAGTACAGGCAGGTCTAAAGATTGAGATTTTGTTAAAAATGTATTAAAAAATAACTATATCAAACAGCACAGCAATTCATGTAAGAACAAAAAAAAAAAAATCCTATTTTTACCATTTCAAGAACCCTCCTCTACAGACTAGTTGCTTTAGTTGGACCAATACATTTTAGTTACGCTGTACTACTGCATACAGCAGGCTCCAAAGGGGAGATTGAAAAGAACCAACATTTCCAACCTTTGCAGTGACAATTCACTACAAAAACCCGAAGCTAAATACAAAGAGCAATGAAAACCAAAGGTCTCTTCTAATCTTATTGGAAAAAAGTTCCCTCCAGACCTTAATCAGTAGCTGAACTTTTTACCTCAAGTACGTGTGTAACATTCACCAAACACTGCAGTCATGATCTTCAGCATAAAGAGCAAAATGCCACTGTGCCTGAAGCTTTTGTAGTGATGAGGATTCATCAGGTGTGTTAAGATTGTGTGTCACAGCTGCCAAGATGATTAAAAACCTTCCCATTTTAAGAAGCTCTGTATTTTAGGTTTATTTGGATACATCTTCATGAAGGCTGAAGGAGGAAAAACTTCATCCAACATCTGGGTTATTTTTCCGTAACTAGAAGACAGCAAAAAACTTTCTTTTACCTTTTATGTTTGTTATCTATTATTTTTAATTGCTGCTGGAAGAAAATGAAAAGATTCACATAAGGACATCATCCCCACCAACACACACTAATTCTAATTGGCTCCTGAAAATCAGAATATTTTTAAAGCAGCTAACCCATACACTGTTCCAAAATAAGGATTGCTGGTTCAGCTAGCCCATTTCTTGGGCCAACTGCATGGGATAAAGGTTATTTTTCCCACTTCAGATATCTTCTTGAGGGAGTAATAATTTGTTGCCTTGTGCTCATCATACTCAAACAGCAACAGATATATAATACTTATGCTGTCATTTCTTCCAATTTATCGTGCATAAGTCAAAATATGCATTCTATAAATCATGGTCTTGATTTGCCATTGCCTGTAAGTTGTTGAGTCTTCTCAATCACTGCAAGGTATCAATAACCATGGTAATGGTTATTTCTGGTATTATACCTTTGCAAAGCAAACGTAAAAAGGACTGAACAAAGCACATGGCAAAAGGCAATTGGATTCCATGAGCTCAAAGAGTTTAGAAGATCATCATAGCAGTTAAATAGAAGAAGAACAAAACCACATGCAAGTGTTTAGAGACTGTGCTCTATTACAACACACACATACACAGAGAAGAGGTCCAGTCCACCGAAGCATTACAAATCAAAACGCAATCACTTTCTTGTGCTTAAAGTGCTCTATGAGGAACTGAAAGGTTAATGAGCAAGGTGGCTTTAATTGCTTTTTTCTAAATACCTGGCCCATAAACTAAACACAACTGCCTTTAAAAGCTCCATATTCCAAAATTTCTATAGTAAATGTTCTTCTGTTGGAATTTCCTATTCATGGAACTGGACTATAAATAGGGATATAATATCTTTAATAGGTTGCAGACACCATACTCTTTTCAAATATCCTGACTTTGCTAGAGGCTATAATGACAACAGCGAAATAGCTTAGATACCACTGGGAACAATTTGTCAGTGCAGTGCACAGGGTTCAGTGTTTTCCTGTTGTTATTAGTGGCTAGTGCATGCTCACCATTACCTGAAGTAACTGTAGTAATTCCAGATTCAACCATATGTCCACCGACTAGTGGAGTGTGCATGTGTCTAGGTTTGGATAATGTACCTTCTGTAAACTGTTCCTGTTAGTCCTTTGCAATTTATTTCATGTTTCCAAAAACAGTCTTGAACTGACAGTGTCAGCGACACGTGTTTTTGACATTACTGAGAACAGAGACAAGAATGATTTATGCCATTTTTCCCCCTCTGAGATTGAATGGGTATTAAAATTGTCATATGTAGAAAGTTATGAGACAAAGAAAGTTTTAGAAAACTTGACTTAGATGGAAGGTGTAAAGATGAGAGTTTTATATTACTAGAGCTAACACCTTAGGAGTCATTCCTCAGTTACTTAAAAGAAACAATTATTTTTTCACATTATAAATTCCTTACGTAGGAGCTCCTGCCCTACACTTTTGTACAGTCTTTCAAAAATTAGTGGAGCACTTCTTCCTGCTTTGGTGGTGATATTGTCCGTTACATTTCACATCACTGTACATGCTCTGTCTTGCTCAATTACAGTCAGTGACAAAAATCCCACTACGTTCAAAGGGAAGCAACATTAAGCGCGATCCAGATAAAAATTATTTCTCATGTTTACTGGATGGACTCCAATAGTCTTAAAAAATGACTGCTTCAAAAAAATTACAACTGCAGCTTTCATTACAAGCCACGGGCTCTATGCTATGGTCACCACTTACAGATCAGGCTCATGAGGTGTGACAGCAAGATGCAGAAATTCACAATTGGAAGGGGCAATGGCACAGCACCCAACCACTATTTGGGTGAGATGTTCTGCTGTGCAGATAAACCACTTTTTTTATCCAGTCAAAGAGCAAGAGTGGGACAAGAGTAGGAGGCGGCACAATGACAGCAGCTTGCACTCAATGGTGCTGTCGCAGCACCGTGAACTCAATCAAAACTCACAGGGACTTCATGCTTCCCAAGCCAGTATCATATAATCATCAAGGTTGGAAGGGACCTTTAAGACCACTGAGTCCAACCATTAACGTTGCACTGCCAAGTCCACCACTAAACCCTGTCCCTCAGCACCACATCTACCCATCTTTTAAATACCTCCAGGGATGGTGACTCCACCATTTCCCTGGGGACCCTGTTCCAATTCTTTATAACCCTTTCTGTGGAAAAAATTTTCCTAATATCCATCCTAAACCTCCCCTGGTGCAACTTGAGGCCACTTCCTCTCATCCTATCACCTGTTACTTGGGAGAAGAGACCAACCCCCACCTCACCACAACCTCCCCTCCTGCACACTTCAACCTTTCCATTGGCTCTGAAACAAAAAACAGTATGTTTGCTCTAGTAATAGTGGCATAACTCTTCTGACAAGATAAACCTTTTCTCTAGCTACATCTGTTTCCTTGGGCCTTGGACTATAACTAGGCATTTACGGTGAATATGATTTGCAAGATGAATGATGACACATACCCAGTTTCAATTTCCCCTCTGTGCCACTCTGAAGGCAGCAGAGTCTCACAGGCCTGATACCTGTACCAGAGCCAGGCTCTTTGCCTCACACAGCCAGAACTTGTACTTAAAAAAAAAAGCCAAAGAAAGCAAGCCCTTCCACAATGTCATCAGTACTAACAGCGGGATTGTATTCACGCTCGTCTTGCAGGTCTGCACTGTGTCATGGGCTCATGCTGCATCCAGAGTGTAGGATGGATCACCCAGGAACCAGCCATACGTCTTTGCAAACCTTGCATCAGGAAGATCCAGAGTACGCAGATACATACCAATAACCCATGCAATAAATTGTTGCTTCTTTGCTTATTTTTCACTTTTTTCAATCCTAATTTTTTTTCCCCTAACAGGCCACAGGATTCCACTTGCTTGGTCCTACTTTTAGCCAAGAAACTTTTGCTTGATACAAAAAAAAATTAAAAATAAAAATCATACTTTTAGGAAAACACTGAGTCTCTGCAAAGGATTGCAAGCAAACAATGAAAATCACAAGTGTTGATAAATTATCCATTAAGTTGATAATCTCACCATTACAGAAAACTGAATCTTCCTTTTAACTGTTTTGAGCTTTCACTTCTTCCTGCTGGATCTTGTCTGTGCTTTTTAGGTTGCATGATGGTTCGGCATACCGCTTGAAGGTGTGGGGTTTTTTTGTAGCCTTGTTTTGGTTCATGCAGTAATTAACTTGTTATAAAAATAATTTAAAACCAGTTGAAAGTATTTGCTTGACCATTCCACTAGTAATGAGAAATTCTTGTTTCACATTATAGAAATTATTTTCCGCACTACGGTCATGCTGGTATTCCCTTAACATGTTACCTTTCAACCTGAACAAGCTTCTGTGCACATTTATGAGGAATAAAAGGGAAGGTGCTTGTTGCATTTGGGGGATAGCAAACCTGTAAACAAAAAAGCAAAAGACTTAGGCAAACTGGAGGTGAAATCAGTGCCCAAACTAATTTAAATAAACAAATGATGGGTTAGATTATTTCATTGGTAGAATCCAGAAAAAAAGCATCTTCTTACTCAAGGGTGAATCAAAAAAAAAAAAAATCTAGACATAAGTGATGGCGTTTTCTTCCTTATCACTTCTAATGCCTAGAGATCCCTGTGTAGCTGTTGAGACCCTTTGTTCCAGGTAGAAAGTGTTCCTCCAACCCAACAAATATTTCCAACTCTGAAGAATGCTAAGCACGTCCTCACGAGCGCCATCAACCCTTCTAGGACACAAACACAAGTGCTTCGGTAGAACACAGAGACTGGTAGTATTTCTGTAGGTAGGAAGAGAACTCCACATGCTTTCTCAAACTTTTGGGCTGACTGTCACTCCTAATATATCGTTAAATTTAGTAAAAATATAAGGTGTAAGGAAAGCTACGTGAAAGAAATTTAAGCTTGAAAAGAGATACCATTCACAAAGCAAACTGTAAAACACCTGAACTCAGCAACTTTCACCTCACTATTAAGAACGATGAGGCTGTGAGAGACAACAGTACACAATTTTTTGCCAATAGCATAACAATTTCAAAGCCTTTTCCCCAGGGCACGGCATCTATTCCTAGCCAAAAGGGCAAGCTTAGGCTATTGCAGCATTAAGCAGCTGATGAATGACCTTGTTGTCACACTTGTTTTAGGGATTGATCATGTCCAATTAATTCCTAGAAGAAATCAATTGTTCTTACCTAGCTCATTTACATTAATAAGAAAATATTAATGACTTCACTGCCTATAAATATTGGAAATAGAGGTTGCATTTACATTTTGGCCTGCTGGTATTTCAAGAGGATTCATTACGTCCTCTTATAAGAGCTAAACAAATGAACCCGCACAATTTTTCCTAGTTATTCAGCATTAAAATCAAGTATTTCTCTATGCATTTAACTGACAATTGGATCATATAACAATTCGTCTCGTATTGCTGGCTTATTTTTATGGGTGTAATTTTTATCATACACAATAGAAAGCCCAAAATCATTTTCTTCCATTACTAACTTTATGTTGAGAGAAGCACTACGTACAGAAACTCACAACCACAATTACGATTTCCTGTTCAGATAGTCATAAAGTCTAACACGCCATAAGAGGAACAGGGATACAAACGTGCAGGTAAAAGCAGTTCATATAATTTCATTCCTGGAAGCGATCCTTAGGAAAACATTCAAATGGAATCTTTGCAGTGGGATTTAAAACTCACGATGACTGCCAAAAACTTAAATAACGCTTTATCAGATGCAGGGATTAGCCTCTTTGTGAGCTACACACTATGAATAGCCCATGTCTGAGCATTCATCCTGGACTTTCTTCCCAGAGGGAGAAATATAATAGGAAGGTGCATTTCAAGGCAAAATTCAGAATTTGATTGCTATATTCTCCGTTCAGTGCATACTGCTATCATTTCTGGTAAAATGTCCTAGTTAAGGGTTACAGTAAATTGATCACATAATACTACAGGAATTTATCATGTAATAGAAAAGGAATTTAAGAGCTGAATACCTAATATTATTAATAAAACAGGTCTGTGGATAGAGACAGTTAGGGGATACAGTTTATATTATTACCTGATCCTACATTAAATTAAATAGCTGGTAAAATCAGAACTGCAAAGAGAAAATAGACTCTCAATGGGATTTTTCAATTGGAAACTTCTGAGTGGGTAGCACAACAGTGGGTATTTACTCCCCGCATCTCTTCTGCCTCTAGAAACAGCCCCCCAGCTTTGCTTCTCTCTTTGGATCAGAAGGCCAAGCCCATTTATGCAGAGAGACTCTGCTGCCACCCTCTGTGGTATCTGAGATGATTCAAAACACTAACTGTAAGTAAAATGCCAACCACTCTAATGAAAGATGTAGGGACAAAGATCTCTAGTTGTGAAAGAACAGACACAATGAAAAACTATTACGATATAATTAAATATGGAAAGCAATATCAGTAACTCTAAGGCACTGGCACACAAGGAATTAAAGTACTGTTGGTATATGAATGACTTCAATATTGAAGTAGTAGCTACATTAACCAGTTTAACATCTTTTGAGGCTGTGTTTGAAAAGAAGAGAGTACATCTTAGCTGTGTGTTTACGCCGGTCTAGTTCATTGCTACAGACATATTTTTTTTTTTTAAGACATTTAAAAAGTATATAGGTAGGGGAGAGCAAACATGTAACTGTTTAGAAGGTGTCGATCATCTCTTAATCTGAAATTCAGTACAGTGATTAATATAGAATAATGTGTTTGGTCAAAATAACATTTAATCCCTCATGAGACAGATACAATACTGAGAGCAAACAGCTTGTGAGAAGGATTTATATTAATTATTAACTGATAAAAGCTATTTTTCCTGACCATACTTGTGATTATTCAAATCTATTTTATACCAGGGCAGATAGGATATTGTTCTGCTCTCACCTCTGTGAGAGCAATCTCTATTTAAATAAGCAGTTTTCTACCCTGCACACACAGCTACATTTCTCATTCACTACCTTAATATTCTTGCCTGTTAAACCATTGATCCAAGTGGTCACAAGGGAAGGCAGAGGCTGAGTGCTTTAGCAGAGCAGCCAACATCAAATAAAAAGTCTTCTGATTTATTTGTTTTTTAATCACGACATTCACAGACCCAAAGCTGTCCCCAGCAGTAGCAAAGCCACTCAGTTTTGGCGAAGGGGCAACCTACCCTTTCTCCAGGGCCTTCAGAAGGGAGCAGTTTTCTGCCTTTTCTCCTCACTATCTCCATTGGCACTTTATTTTTCCATAGCTCTGCCCACCAAACTAAATAAGGTTCTCAAGCATACGGGTCTCACGCTAGCAGTGCGTCTTTGCCGTATTCTGCGTGGCAACGGTCTGGGGCCTTCACTTGCTCTCTGCAACAGGTCAGTCATCCAAACTCTTCACGAGGAACAGAATTCAGCCTTAAATCTTCCATCTTTCAGAAACAGCTGAACTAAAATTAACCATACACCTTCAACTCAGCTTTCTAATTAAACTGTACCTGAAAGTACTACTGCCACGCGATCAAAATACTAATTTGTCTCCACAACCTAAAAGAATATTCTTACACACAAGAAAAACAAACAAATAAATCACTTGTCATTGTCACTGAAGAACAAGAAGATCAGACCCTTATTCACCCAGCCAGGGCGTGGGGGAAGGAAACCTTGTGTGCAAGACAAGAATTCATTTTAATGCATTATTGGATTTGACGTTTCGACCGGACATTCTGAATTTAACATGTGTTCTTTCAGTCACAATTGGGCTCATATATTCATCTGAATGGTACCAAGCTGCTTATATTTTTTCCTAAATGAACAATTTATTCTGCACTATTATTTTTGTTCTATGCTATTATTTATTCTACACCATACTAATTCTAGTACCCAGATACATACCACAAATTACTAGAAAAATATATAATTGGCTTTCTTCTAAATTTTGCTTAGTAGGGTTATTACAAGGTAACAGACAGTTCACAAGAGGAAAAAAGCAACTTAGTATCGAGACACCTCTTGGTATGTCACTTGTGGAGAGTTACAGCACTGTCTGACAAGAGGTAAAATGGTTTCCCCTTACTAATAAATAAATAAATCATCAGTAGCAAAATGTATCCATCTTAGCTATTTATTGGGCAAGTAAAATCCTCGTGATTCACTATGTAAAATAAGAAGCCTCAATACTTACCCATCTTCTGAAGCAGGAATGTAAGTTTCTTCAATCATCATTTTAATAGAGAAAATAGCAAAGATCTGTTTCTCTTTATTAGTAAAAAGGGGAAGAAGGTTGGGGGGGAGAGAGGCTATAGTCTGTCATTTCTAATATCTTATTTCCCATGACAGTTGAGATTGTTTAGGTCAAGAGTTTGCAACATTTGGGGCTGCAAACCTCAGCGTGCAAATACAAGCTGCAAACACAGAGGGAGGAGGTTACAGACATCACACTTTTTCCTTTCCTGTTTACACTTTTATCAAAAACGGAGTTCCAAAATATTTTAATTAAGTGTCATTTACATGGCTACCTGGCAAACTTGACAAGTACGCCAAAATAATAGGGGATGTGGACTGGTGCATTTATTTCAATAAATGCCATATGGATTTTGGAATTCAGTAATCATGGATCTGGCACCTCTTTATAATGGATTTGGGACAGATTGGAATATTTCTGCAAAATTGCTATAACCAGGTGCTTCTGCCTCACAGAGGCTAAACTACCTTTTACTACTCAGTTTTCCTGTAACAAGGACAGAAATGGAGATCAAGTATGTATGGTCTATGCTGGCCCATTTCTCGCCTTCCTCTCCCTGATTATTTCTTTACTTTCTTAAGAAAGTCACAATGAAGGGCCTGTTACTTCCTAGCTACTGCAGGAGAAGATTCTGTAGTTGCATTTAGCTAGTAAAAGGTGTAATGCTAAATTACTTGGAAAGAAGACACCTGTCATGAACTGAATTTTACAAGAGAGCTTAAAAAAAGCTTCAAGTCTTGCTTCAAAAAGCAAGACTTGGTGCACGTACAAACTCCCTACAAGCAGATTTATCCTAGAAGTAGTTAAAAGCTGCTAAGAGACTTAACTCACAGTCAACATACCAAGTAAATTAGGAAATATATCTGCTTTTGACAAGCAAAACCAAGACTTAACTCTCACTGAAATTTGTCACTCAGGTGCACGGGAACAGCTGGCTTTTTAAACAGTTGATGTCAATTATCCCTCACTAAGAGAGGGAAGATCAGCAGCTTCAACCCAACTTTTCCCATTAGATTTCCATGCAGAAGAAGGAGCACCGATAAGGGTTTTGGGTTTTTTTTGGTCACTAAAACGTTTGTAACATTACTGCAACATTTTATATTCACCTTTAACATATAGCCGGAGAAGGGAATAGCTTTACTTAGTATCTTTGGGTATATCATTCATCAGGAACCTCTGATAGCAAAAAGTATTCTAACAGACAGAAAACCTTATGCCTGTTAAAAGCGTTAAGAGCAAGCTCAAGTAAAGTTTCCATACCAAATGCCAAAACTACAGAACACTGGGAGCTGTGGCTAGACAACATAAGTTCAACCTTCATACTTTATACTTCCAAGCAGTTTTAAACACTTATAGACAGCATTCATATTCCTTTCGATACCACAGAAATAATGACTCAGTCCTCAGGTTCAGTGACAAGGTGCTCTTTTAAGACTGACCACCACAAGTTCCAGAAGGGGGGACAACCCTTTTTAAGAGCAAGATGACTGCCTCAGCTGTAGCTTTTAGAGTACACTCATCTGCAGATCTCCGTAACTTCATTGCCTCCCTGACATGATATAGAAAGGAATCCAAAGAAAACAGTCATATTTTTGATAGAAGATTAGCAGCATGTCCTTCTAAGAATTTCAAGTGTGCTACCCTTGAGTATCTCTTTTGGTTTAGAAGAAGAGGAAGAAGAATAAGAACTTATGTATGTCTTTAATTATTTCCATCCAAGTTAGAAAAGGCATTATTTCTCTTCCCAGATAAAAAATCCTCTTGGACTAATTGTTTCCATTTTAAAATCACAGGATTCCTCCCTCTCTAGTGTTGTGATACAGAAATATCTGCCACAGTTGTACACACTATTTTATTTTGTAATACAGACGACTACTACTCTAATTAGCTTCAAATCCAGTCTATACTTTTTAATGTCGTTTGCTTTTTTAAGCTTGTAAGCAAAGCACCTTCTAACCCTTCCTAAAGGGACTTCAGCAACAGAAGAGAGAGAAAGCTGTCTCAACTCATCTTGAACCTATAAAAATAAGGGCTACAGGAACTCTTTGACAGGTACTCTCCATGAGAGATTAATGAAGGCCTCTTTTTGCAGCATTCACATACATTTCCCCCGTCTTCCTCACTATTCTATCTCTTATTTCACCACTTGCTTTGGTAATACTAGCTTACAGAGCTAAATATATAGGAGCATGCTATTCCTGCATTATAAAATTCATTTTAAATGACAGTGATAAAGTAAGATAGAAACTACTCTGATCAAGTTTCATTCACAGAAGCTGATTAAACATAAAAGAATGAAGTAAAAAAATAATTATCATCTAATACATTTGTCATCCACCCACTTTTCTGTTCCACAAAACAGAAATAAAAATCACATAACAGACTACTGAAAAGGGAAGAAAACCACATAGAACACCCTACATTTTACTGCAGTTTTCTTAGGAAATACTTGCATATTATCATCTAATACAGTAACTAATAAAGCCTTCTAATTTTAGAACTTTTAAAAAAGCTTTCCAGTTGCCTTTCTCTCACCTCCACTTAGACCCAGGGTCTAAGTCATGCGCAGGAGCTACAGAAGCATGAAAGCAGCCACCAGAGCAGACAGCCCAATGAAGATAACCACTACTAAATTAACCCTGAATTTGGAGTTTTCATGTTTGATACTCCTTCCCTTTGAGCTTTTTGTCAGCCTCCAAAAGTTAGAGACACGACTACCATGATTGTACCTGAACTGCAATATTTTCTAAACAGAAAACTGTTCTATATTTGAAAGAGAACAAATTTTCTTTATTTTATTAGGTGAGCAACAAGTACTGAAAAGGAAGACACTTCCTATGGTGACCAGAATTAATAGCGCAATTACAAGACAGCACCAGGCCTCCCTGAAAGATTTCACATGCAGTCAGGACCAGTGTGATCAGCAGTCACAACAACACTTGGTTTTCAACTCAAAGCGAGGTATGGTTTTCTTGCCTTTCATATCAAATAGAGTTAAGCAGATTTGCTGGATTTCAGAAGTTTTCATGTTGCTGTTGCGTTCATACATTAGCGCTCTGCTTCCTTCCTCAGATACTCCTCTACTTCCATCAGTAAGTCAGTCCACACACTTAGGCCACGGACTTTAAAGTCTCCATCCTGTGCCTTCAGCAGTTTCAGAGCAGCTTGGGTCTGTCCCCTGAGCAGTGCAGATCCCTGACAGAGGCAGCTGAAGCGCTCCCTCAACTCCTCCCAAGACAATTCAGCCTTGTCAAGACAACTTTTAACCCACTGTCCCTGCAAGGGGTCATAGACCAAGTGGCTTCCCCAGCTGGTTAAGAGGTCCAAGTAAGGCCTGCTGAACTGGGAATAGTGGCCAGCTAGTGAGGCAAGAAGGGAGCCTGGGAGGAAACGGCAGAAGGCAGAAAATCGCTCCAGGTTCCCCAGCAGCCAGGAAAGCAGGGGCCCGGCAGAACAGTCGTCTCCTGTTGCACTCGCCAGGTTTCCGCCCAGGCTGTTCCCATCCTGACCCCTGTCTCCGGCCTGCTCAGCCCCGCTCCCCTGTCTCACCAGCAGCAGCGCCGCCGCCACCACCTCGAAGGCCCGGGGCTGGGGGAGCTGCTCCAGGGCACCCGACAGCCAGGGCAGCCGCCCCGCGGCTTCCCCACCCGGCTCGGCCTCCTGCTCCTCCTCCCGCAAGCGGCCCAGCAGAAGCTGCGCCGCCGCTTGCACCCGCGGCTCCAGCCCCTCCGGGGGCCGCGGCGGGCCGCAGGGTAGGGCCAGCAGGCGGGAGGCGGCCTTCCGGCGGGCGAGGAGCCCCAGGCTACAGGGCTGGGGGTCGGCCTCCACCCTAGCAGGCTGCAGAAGGCTGTGGAGCAGACGGCGGCAGGCGGCGGGCGACAGAGCGCGGTTCTCCAGCAGCGCCAGGCCCAGCAGCTGCGGGCAGCGGCCCAGATAGGGGAAGCCGAGCAGAGGGCTCGGTTGAGCCCGCCGCAGCCGCCGCCCTAGGGCCTGCCGAAGCCGAGGCCGAGTGCGGAAGCGGTCGTGAAGGTGTTGGAAATACCGGGCCCACTCTAAAGCCCTGTCAAGGGTCAGGGCGTCCCAGTCCCGCACCAGCCCGGAGCGAGAGACGGCCAGAAGCGCAGGCAGCTGCCCCACCTGCTCCAGCACAGCCTCCATGGCGGCCAGCCCCAGCCTTGCCGCCACCGGTTTAAGCAGAAGTCCCACCTTCACGCCGGGCACGGCAGCCAATCCGAGCCGGGGAGGGAGGAGATTTGAAAAAGCTATTGGTCGAACCTGACGTCAATCGCGTGCTGATTGCTGTTCCCTTAAAGGAGACTTGTAGCGGCCTCCTCCCTCAGTCATTTGTGTGCGGTCCCTCGGGAAAGGGCGGGAAGTTGAGCCCAGTGAAAGCATTTCCCTCACGGACAGCACCCCACCTCCCCCCCCCCCCCCGACAGCACGGTAGAAATGTGCTATAACTGCTTCCCCCTGTAAAGAGGAGAGGCAACCCCTTTTCCCTTTCCCGCCTCTGCCAGCTGGAGGACGGTTTTCCATGGCAGGCTAGAGGTATGAGGTGTAGCTTACAGGATGCAGCTTACCCTTCGGAGCAGCCATTCCCAGGTGCTTTCCTCACCTCCGCTGCCTCAAGGGCTTCTGCTGAGCTGGGGGACGGGTCCTTCCCCCCCATCCTTGTCCCCATGACGGACATGCCGCGCTCAGCATTCCCTCCCGGCGTGGAAGGCAGCAGGCCCGACCAGCTCCCAGCACCTTCTGCAAGTGCCTCCTGCTCCCCGGCTCCTGAGGGGGTGAGGTAATGGTGGGAAGGTGGCGGGGTGCTGGAGCTGACAGGTTTGGGCACTGCTGGGTGCTCCGCAGGGAGTTCGAGATCCCTGTGGCATAATCCCGGTCACTGGATCGCTGGATGGTAGGGATCGGAAGGGACCTTCGGAGATCATCCAGTCGAACCCCCCTGCCAAAGCAGGTTCTCTTAGAGCAGGTTGCACAGGAGCGTGTCCAGGCAGGTTCTGAATGTCTCCAGAGAAGAAGGCTCCCTGACCTCTCTGGGCAGCCTGTTCCAGTGCTGTGGCAGCCTCAAAGTAAAGAAGTTTTTCTTAATGTTGAAGAAACCACTGAGTATTACTACTACCCCTGAGCAGGTATGGTGGCGTTGGAGAAGCCTGGTGAGCCCCCGGTGCTGTTGGCTGCCTCAGTGCCCCGGGCTGGGCCTGGGGGGGGGGGGGGCACTCCCTCCACAGCACACCAGAAAGGACGGGGCCCCATGGCCCATCCCTTGGGTGATGGTTGTGAGGGATCGCACAAATCCCACCGCCAGCCTGCCCGAACACCTGCTTTGGTAGGGGCTTTCTGAAAGGCGAGAGCAATGCCTGGCAGAGTGAATGAGGTCTGGCTCATGGAATTTATTGCAGGGGCCAGCAAGAGAAACCAAATTATAATGCTGTGAGCTACAGTATTGTGGGGTAAACCATAATATTCTTCCTCTTATGCAGAACCTGTGTTTTCTTTCATAAATTTTAGTGCTGGAAATGGTTTCCCCTGAATTTGTTACCTAAAGAAATTGCATTTTTGGGTGATGGAGTGAGTGTGCAATAGATTCTCAGCGGCAAATATTCATTATCGCTCAGATAGTAAGGGGCACAACTCTCGTAGCCTCTTGATTTACACCAGACTTGAAACTAACATGGGTGAAAGGCAAGAAAGAGGCCCACAATTTGCTTCTACTGCTTTCCTTTCTGCTAAGGAAAACTGAAGGAGTTGAACAGAGCTACTGAACCCATTAGTCTCATGCCTTGCTAGGAACGTGCTCAGACCTTGTCCCCTGGCCACAGACCCCTGCCCTAAAGGTCACTGCTGACTGTTGGTGACCAGCTTCTCTAATTCACGTCATACTTCCAAAATAAAGCAAAAGAGAAAAGGAGAAAATTCTAAGTAAAAGTTTAGATATATGTCTCCGCTCTTCAAACCTGGACCGCCCTGGATAGTTGTTTAGGAAAGATCCTTTTCAAATACTTTCAAGTAAACAGACTTCTCATCCTATTTTCTTATTTTAGTCATCTATTTAAAAAAAAAAAAAGGGGGTTATAAACTTGATGGTCTAAATCATCTGCAGGTTAAGGGCTTAATAGAGGAATTAGAGTGACATTCTACAGCCCTTCTGGTTGAAGGAATTCATAACAATCCCTCAGTATCTAGTGGTCTAGTGGGAAGTGTCCCTGCCCATGCAGGGGGGTTGGAGCAAGATGATCTTTTAAGGTCCCTTCCAACCCAAATCATTCTATGATCTATGAATGTAAAGTATTACAAGGTATTATAAAATAGATGTTTTTCTCCTGAAAAATCTCTTTTAAGCTTTCTGTTAACTGTTTCTGGAGCAATAAACATGAAATTGGATACAGGTTGCTAGAGATTTGTTACATTGTTAACAATGGAATTGCTTTTGTTATTAATGAATTCATACTTACCTATCATCTGCCATGGCCATATACTCCAAAGCATATTATAAACTAATATTCATTAGAGAGAAGATGGAACACACGAACTTTTCAGTTACATACAATTGAGTGCAACATTTTGGGATGTTTTACTTAATGCTTTACTCAAATGGAAAAGTGATAGAAACCTGAAATGGTTGGAATATAATTAAATATTATGTACTTTGGCCTCTTGGTTAGGTTTAATGCAGCGTCTCTTGAATTAAGTGCTGTGGCATACAGGAATAAAACAGTTTCAGTTAATTCCAGACCCACGTTCTATTTTAGTGAAGGATATTTTTGGAGGCGCATATGCTCCATGTCATGAAGAAGAGAAGAGATATTTCCCTTTATGTCAGAAAACTTTTCACAAGAAATCTTTCACATTATTGTTCTTTTTCTTTATTGGATGAAGTATATGGTTTTATATCCTGCGAATGTCTCAGTATGTTTCAGTTGAAAGAAATCAAATAATCACATTTGCAGCACCAGGAAACTAACAAAAACAGGTTGTGAAAATCTAACCAGACTGGAAAAAACACTGAGTAATATGGTATCTGGAATACTCTTGCATGTGAAGGGAGATGGCCTGCTTGCTCTAATGGGTCTCTGTAGAGCTGACTGAAAAATGGAATTTCCGTTTTATGAAAAACTCTGAATATTTCAGCACTTGGTTTTGTCTCAAATTAGGATGAAAAGTCTACAAGATTTTTTTATCAAGGGGATACAGTCTGACATCTCTGTAATAAAATGGTTCATGTAAAAAGACATTTATGTATTTCTAGGTATTACAGCTGTATTTGGAGTCTTCAGTCATGATGGGGCACAGTTGATGCATATAATGAAAAATAGAGCCTGATCTGAGGAACAGGAGAGTTCTGCATAAGAATGCATTAGAAGATGAATTCCAGGAACAAACAAGAGAAATAAGGTAACACTGAGTTGGTTATGATTCATGTAATAAACTACAATAGCCCTCAAAAATAGTCATTCTTTTTCCGCACTCACCATCAAAGGAACTCCCTTTTTACTCCAAGTTTTGTGTTATTATTTGAGAGCCTAACCACTCTCAGAACGTGTTTTGGGATCTTCAACTTTAAGACTGGAATCTACTTATCTGTTGATTGATCTGCTGATGCTGGTGCCATGTAGTAATCAAATTAAATTGAACAAACATGGTTTCTTTCTCACAGGTGAATTATTTTCCTGTAACTTTTAAGTGCTAGTTCTCTCTCTTCTATGATCAGTTTGAGTGGCCATAGGGTTTTTCCCTACTAACAGCAAGATTGCTAAGTATCAAAGTTTGCATTTGGTAGTTGCTGTTTATCAATTTACGCTAGGTCTGTTGCTACCTGATAGCACTGTTGGGTTGTGTAGATGTTATTTAAAAATATCTGTACAGTGCAGAGTTGGTTTTCTACCTAAGGAACATCTATGGAGTAGTGGGGAGATACTTAGGAGGACTGAGGAGGTGAGGTAGAGAGTTAATGTTGGGGAAGAGGATGGGAAAGGTTGGGCCAGGCTGCCAGGAGATATGGTAAGAACACAGAGATGGGGGGAACAGAATGGCGAATGGATTTTCAGATAGCTGGATGTGCGTGTGTGGGGGGGTTGTTTTCCTACTTAGCTTGATTGCTTTCTAAGAAAAAAACCCTAGAAGTTCACTTCTGGGCCCCACATAGGCGTTTGGTTGTTTGATATCAGTTTGCTTCCCCTATTAATGATTTTTGTAGTAGTCTCTCATACAGTTTTAGGTTGTTTGGATGTGTGTTTCATGTTACATAAACTATGCAGTCTCTTGATTTTTTTTTTTCTAACAAGAAATGGAACGCCCAAAGATATCTTAAAGAAAATTGTACAGGTTATGTGTGTGGGTGCATGAGGCTTCCTTCTATGAAGGAAGGATGGGGAAAGATGTTAAAATTGCCTTTTTCAACTGTTTTGAAGAATTATCACTACTGAAAAGTAACCTCTTTGTTTTGTGTGATTTAAAAGAAAAGAAGAAAATAGAAGAGAAAGCAGGACATATTTTGCATGATAGGCTGGAGTACATATTTACAATTGTAACACATCAGATTGTTTAAGCTCTCTGCTATATGCTTCTTGCAAGTAGCTATGATACCGTGAACAGGGATAGCCAGTGTTTCTTGTGTTGTGGGTTTTGGTTCTGAGGTGTTCTGTTGTGTTAAGCTGTAGTAAATGTTCCTCTGTTACAGCTTTTGATTGATAAGATACATGGCAAAGAAAGTTGTTGAGCAAGTAAGAAAAGTGTCTGTTAGACAAAGAATTTGGGAAGTCATTTCCACAGCTCCCTGAAAACAAGCCCACTTTTCAGTGAAGCCCTGCAAAACAGTTTCACAAGTCCTGCATTTTGTGTGAGTTACTGTACTGTTTTATCTAAGTGGAGAAGTCAAGTAAAAGATTCATATGAAGTTTTATGGAACTAGTGAGTTCCTTCGCTCTAGTTATGGAGCCAGTAAAATTCACCCTGGCAGGGAATATCAGTTTTGAAGCAAAATTGGTCAAACTAGCCAGAAGTCTGGATTCCGTTGTTGTATTTTCCTTCCTCTCCGAAGTCATATTGGCTGTAACATCGTTATACCATTTCTCCTGAATAAAAATTTAGTAATCTGTTTACTTGGTATACCTAGCATTATAAAACTCTGAAATGGTCTTTCCTTAGTTAGGAGGTGTTATTTCAAATTATAAAAATGAATACATTGAGAGAGATGTATGATGATCTATATTTCTGGCACTAATATTAACTTTTTAACTGTAAGGAGGTTTGTTTAGCTGCCTCTAACTTTGTGCTAGGAATAAGGTTGCCACACTCATTATATAGAGGCTTGTGCATATTGATGATTCTGAACTGGTGGACCATTCTTGTAGAATTTCTTCCTGTTTCTGCAACAAACTTTGCAGAAAACTGTGGTTATCCATCAAGTCAGTACCTGGCAGACTCTATCATACCATATCTTCTGGTGAATATCACTGTATCTTCTGGTGAATTCCTTAGAATTTTTTTTCAATGTAATCTCTTATATCTCAAACACTAGCAAGCTTGTGGTGGACTTTTGGAATGAGAACAGAACAAGTGTAAAATCAAATGGCATAGTAAAGGTGTTGGACCTATTAATTTGTACATCAGCATGAGCCTCAGACTGTACAAAAGGCGTATCTGTCAGCAGGGTTTTTTTTCCTGAAACTTTTTGTGCTATGCTCCAGCTAGGATACTGTGGTAAGTCCTGCATATGCTGATTGCAGTGTATCAATGCCCGTTTGCAACGTGTTAGACCAATGATTTGAGTAATTGATGTCAATATTGTATAATGCATTAAAGTGAAAACTGGTTGAAAATCCATGTGTTGAAAGAGTGCTATATGTAACATATGTCATTACTGAGATAAGCAAAATTCCTAATTAGAGTGGTTTTTAGGTTATGTCTGGCTATACCAAAACTGTTTTTTTAGGAAACTAAACATATAAACACTCAGGCTTTGCTGCCTAGTCCCTTTTCTAATTTTGGTACTATGAGTCAGGTATACTAGCAAAGCTACTAAGCTAGGGTATAGCTCTTCAGTATATAAAGCTTCAGTATGTATAGCTCTTCAGGCATAAAAGTAAATAAAATTGAGTGGCAAATTGTGCCACCTTTTCCTGACTGTGAAAAGTTGATTAGATGTAGTGAAGTTACTACATGTTTATGAATGTCCCTCTCAACAGGTGAGCCCCATTAAATGATCATGCATGTGCTCCAAAACCAGTTGCAGTTGTCAAGCGTGTATTAGCTACAACTAGTTTTGCCTTCAGTTTTTTTGAGCTAATGCATTTTAACTTATATTCACGGTGGGATAAGAGCATGCGTGCAGGCAGTTAATGTTGCTCAGCTGATGAATGCGAAGGTATTAAGCTGTGTGCTTTGATCACTTGCCATTTTTTGTGATATCTTTTAGAGAGGTTTTGTTTGCTGTCTGTTGTGGTGGTGGGTTTGATAGATCTCAGCATGTGCTGATTAGAGCATTTGTCTACATGCCCTTTTCCAGGCTTCTTTTCATTTAAGCCAAGACAACCCTTAGTTACTTCTGTTATTTTTATTACAGGATCAGGTGCACAGATCGAGTCTTCCGAGGCAGTTTGAATCCATACCCCCTTACTAGGGTACCTGTTAAGTAGTATCTTAAAGACCTGTCTGTTTCAGAGACCATCTTATCTTCTGAAAATAATATTCCATACAGCTTGAGTAATAAAACAATGGCTATGGCTAAAAGTTTGTAATTTTGATATGTAACACTGTGGTATTTGTATGAAGTCAAGCACATGAGGACTAAGCTTAGCCTAGCATCACAGGTTTAGTACTTAACAATGAAGGGTCTTTAAGAGTATTGGAGGGGGAAAAATCTGTACATTTGAGAATAATATCTAAAAATTCTTTCCTACTCATAGATTCTGTATGTTTCCATGACAGTAAAATTGCTGTCATTCACAAGAGTACAGGGAGATCTTATAAACACACTTTCATGTTGGAATTGGTTATATTTTTTCACTTGCATAAAAAGATATATAAAACTCAATGCAAGACAACCATGTATAGAGCTATTTATATGTATGTCTGGGTTCTAATAACATAAGTAATTTGGATTTTTCTCTTTCATTGCAATAATATCCTGAGAACACCTTAAATTATCAGATATACTAATATCGCTCCCTCATAGCTCTGTACAGTGTCTTTATGAATAATACATGTCTGTGTATAGAGAGACAGCTACATTAACACACACACATGTACATGCTGTATAGACATTTCTTTTTTTTGAGCAATAAGGCTTTTAAGTATCTGTTGTTTCCATTTTCATGTCTCCAAAGCTTTTATGTGAATTCTTCCAGCACATTTCTCATTATTCTCTCAACCTTTCCTCTGCTGGATGGCTGGGGTTTCCAGACATATAACCTGAAATGTCCTGGGAGAATTTACATAAAAACAATAAAGCCAAGGAAATGGAAACCACAGAATATATACATAAATTTTTTTTCAGCCTTTGCTAAGAAGCTCATTGGTTAATATTTACAGAGGAATTCAATTTTCCATATTAACATCCTTTTCACTGTGAAGCAAATGTGGGAGAGTGGGATGGTAAGAATCGTTACTTAACTGAATGGGGGGGTTATACGTTAATCTCATTAATGATGAAAAGATTTTACTTTTCTTCATCCTATTATATCAAGAAGAACATCCTATGAAAAAAATCATATAAATTGCTGAATCAAGCAAATGTTAATGCAAAACTTTGAAGGGGTTTTTCTTCCTGTTTGAGAAAAGTTTAAGGGTTTTTTTGTTTACTTACCTAAACACTTGGAATACTGGTTTCTGTTATCTATACTCATAGCATCCTCTGAAAGCAAATCATTAAAACTGATACAGCTGCTTATAGGATAAATAGTACAGTGAAAATATTTTGGATTCTATTGAGGGCCACTTGTTAATAACGAGTAGTGTACTTGGCTCTGGGTAATGCCTCTGGCAGATTTTGACAGTACCTTCCTGATGGTAAGCTTCTCATATCACAGAAACCACAACCGTAGCTGTCATATTGTCCTGATATTGATATTTTCTGCAGAAAGGCAGGCCAAATAAACACAGACTTAAGCTTTTTCCTTTGCTTCAGAGTTTTAAACTTAACAGTGTTCTTTAAGGAGAAGTTTTCCCCACATTTTACAGCAAATACTGATATTTACTTAGTAAAAATGCCCAGAAATCAAAATATTTGGATCTGATGTTACAGTTTTCCACAGCAGTTAGGATTTGTGTATTTCATGTTAATTCCATATTATTTTGGTTGTCTGACTTGGTTCCTCCTCCAGCGCTGAACCACACTTAAGGATTTGTGTAATGGTGAAGGTTGGAGCCTTTGTATATACCCAAAAAGCATCACAATGTATTAGAATATGCTAGTTCATAGCTGAACCTGAGACATTGCCATTAGCTTTCCCAATAAGACAGGAAATTAGCAGTGCTAAAACAATGAATTGTACTTGCAGAAAACAATAACGTGTTAAAAAAAAACAAACCAGAGATGAGATTGTAGCACATAGGATACTTGCATAAACCTAAAAGCCAGCAGAAAAAAAATCACTGTGTAGTTCATACCTTTGGGTGGGATGAAGGTGATGGGTGAAGATCAATTCCTAGAATGAAGGAAAGAGTCTAAAAGAGAGGTCTGCTTTACTAAAGGTCCCATTTTTGGAGTAAAAAAAAAAAAAAAAGATAAAAAATACCCAGTTTTAAACCCAGAAGTAATCAAATTCATATTAATTCAATTTGTTCCAATGAAAACAGCAAAAACACTATTCTTAGTTGAAACCGCTGCTGTAAGCATCCTCATATTTTTTGATATTACAATAGCTTCCCTTAATTTGAGAGAAATACATTTGTAACTACATCAAGGAATTATTACTGTAATGAATGTACTGGAGTTTTATAATGTGCATGGAGAAAATAACTCCCATGAAACAATGAAAAATTATAGTTTGTATATGTTTTCTTTGTGTGAAATGCTGATGCTCATCAAGTGTTTAGAAAGAGCTTGAAGTTCTGTTAATTGATAACTTATGAGCCTTGAGGGCTGGAATTGGTTCCCTTGCTTTTTGTAGAAAGCATTGGATCTAACAGTTCTTAGAAAAGGGACAATATGGATCACGCTTTCCAGACAAAACTTGGCTATGATTGACAGTTCAAAAATACCTAAGGGAGTTAGGCTCCTTACCACAATAGCAAGTCACTGGGAACCAGATGCCTGAGGGTCTTAAGAGCTTTTGAAAATTTGTGTATTAACAGGGATGCTTGAGTCCTAGTTAGAGACACACATTTATCTACTGAAAGCATCTTGTGCAGCTGGTGATAGTCACCATTGAAGCTTTACATGGGAAATTCAACAGCATATAATCTGGGTGTAACTTACTTAAATACTGTGGTCCTAGTGGATAGATGCTATGAACTATAGCACAGAAATGTTTGTCCAAGAGAATAGGCCAAATAGGCTTTGCTATCAAACAGTGATTTTGCTATGAATGACGGGTTAGAATTTTCTACCAAATGAAGTTATCAAATAAAATGTTTTGGGATAAATCAAAATCTTAGTTTAGAGAAAATCAGTATGTTTTGTTTAATATTTTTGACTTAAATGAAGAATTTTAAATGAAATTATTTTAAAGATTTAGGAAGTGAAACATTTGTTAAAAAATTGTTTTGAAAAATTTGTTTCAAAAATCATTATAATTCTGTAGTAATGTTAAAGGAGAGTTACTTTGACCTCAGCAAATTTTTACTCTAAGCGGAGAATTTGTTTGGGAGGTTTGACTTTGAGTAAAGGCACTTTCCAGCCTCCTGTTGAAATATTTTGAACCTTTTCTCATTGGTTTGAATGAGTGTTCACTGGTTTGAACTGTTCTATCCTGACTTGATCTATTCAAAGGACTTGGAAAAGAAGAAAGGGTCTTGTCAGTCGGTATCGTGTTGACAAGATCAAGATACGTGGCCTGGTTCAAAATTGCCTTTTCTTTTGCTGGTGTGGGAAGAACTGCAGAAGAGGAAGGATTGGAAATGTAGAGACTGCTTGGTAGGATGCAGTGGTTCCTCAGACAGTTGGCTTAGCATGGGTCAATGTTTGTTTCTCCTTTTCCTTACATTATATTCTTTTGTTGTTTGTTTCTCTGAATATATAGGGGTTTCTAATAGCATTTTGTTCTTCCTGGCTTCTGGGTCCTTTTCTTTCACAGTTTTGGCAAAGACTTCACATGGGAATGATTTGGACATGTGTATTTAGGCTTCATACTAAATGTGTAAGGTTCAAGTTATACACAGCACATCAGTTCTAGGTAATTTATCCTGCATATAGCTGCCTTCTGCCTAACTTGCTACTATAGCTAATGTATCACTATCTCAGGTAATTTGAATTAACTAGTTGGATGGGATATACTGACAAAGATATTGGTCAAAAATAACAATATGGATTTTTTTTTACATGCTCTTTTAATTAATAAATTGCGAACTGTGACTTCAGTCCTGTTCTGAGTATTCCTCCAGTTATAATCTTAACGGATATAAACAGACGTTTAATCCATCAGATTTGGTCATGGATTTCCCATTAAATTTGTCCCCTAAGTGATTCAGCATCCTAGTTCTTAACAGCTCACTGAACATACCCAGTCAGTTGTAACTGGTCTGTATACAAATTACTGCCACGTTCAGCAAAATCCATGGAATTGTTCTGACTCTCTGGGGAGAGTTTTGTTGAACTTTGCAAAACTGGGAGTCTTTGTTAAATTTTATTTTTCAGTGTCTTTTCAAGGAGAGATATTCCAGACTCCTTTTTCTAAAATCTACATGTTGTGGGCCTGGTATTCTTTGTACTTGCTCCACTTTCACAGTAGTGTAAATCTCTTGGCTTTATTAGCATTTCTCCTGATTTCTACCTTTTATAGCATTTTGTGAAGAAGCAGATGGTGAACAAAGTTTAATCGTAGGGTATGAAATATGATTATGTGTTCTGCTTAGGCTACCATACTTATTATTGGCTTCATAATCTATTTTTTAGTATTACACTAATAAAACTTAAAGTTACCCTAAGAAAGTAATGAGTTCCATCTATGTCCAGTAAGACTTGGTGTATGTTACAGCAGAAGATGTGGATCACCAGTTATGCCTCAGTAGATCACTGCATATTTTTGTTTACCTTTATATTTCTTTTCTACAGATCAAAATTTCATATGCATAACTACTGGGATGGAAATAAAGAGGTCCTTATGATGGATTTTGGCCCTAGGACTTGCATATTCTAAGACCAAAATATGTCAAATTTCTGTCTTTCCATTCAACTTTCCTGTTGAATGAAGCCTAAGGGCCACAGATATACAGTACAGTATTCAGTAGCAAATTCCATATAGAATTACTAGCATTCAAGTATCGCATGCTATCATATAATCCAGATAACTGATCTGAATATTTGGTCTTAATTGTTTGCTCTACTTTGTTCCTAATTCTTCTCACCTACCAGGCCTATGATATTTTGCCCAAGTGTTTTTTTCACATTTGTTAAATTATTTCTTGATGTAATTATTTTGTGGGCTGTTTGCCTGGGCTTGTAACAGATGAAGAAAAAGTGACGTACTAAATCAAAAGGTCATACAGGATGACTTTTAGCACTGAAATTCTGACCCTGGTCTTGTTTGCAGGCACGGCTACAATGTTCACAAGGTAAAAAAAGCTAGCTTTCTATCTATAGCTTTCTCTCCTTGCTATTGGTTTTGGGCATCTGGTTTCAAGGTTGGTCTGAAATTTGATCTTACTCAAATTCTCTCAATGCATTTCAGCAACATATGTCATTAATGAAGGGAGCTGGGTAACCAGTCTCACCATTGTTTGTAATTCATCCTATGACAGGCAGCAGGAAAGCAGAACAGTTTCAGCCAGCCCCAATTAGGAAAACATGCCCAAGGCATAGGCTATAGCATAAACAGAGATATGTCAGGCTCCTCCTAGAAGAAAACCGAAAGTGTACACTTGGCAATGATGCTTTGCTTTTATTCTGAACAAGAAACCTGTTGAACAAAACCGAGTCCTTATTTTGACATTGGTATGGTTAACAGCAAGGGTAAAGAATCATTCCTGATGAAGGCAAAGATAAACTGGAAAAGGATGATCTGTGGATTGCAGGTGCTGCAGCAACATTTATGCAAAATAATAACCTCCTCAATTAAAAATATACAGAATTACAAAAACTTATTTTTGTCTGAAAGAAACATACAAAAAATATAAACACTAGTCTTTTGTCAGCAATTAGATATTGCCCTATCACGTTTCAGATTGTAATGCTGTGAACTGGGAAGATTCTTCTGAAGGGAACTGCCATTCCACAACATGCCCTTACATGAAGAATAATGTTACAGAGACTCTTCTGGAATTGAGCAACTTCCTCACAGCAAGAAGAGTGTTTGCAAAAGAGGTAATACATTAAAAAAGTAATATTTATCATTTCTGTTGAATCCTCAGTCTGTGACATCAAAATGTTTAATAGGTGTCTCTTACCTCACAACCCTCAGGAGAATACTTAATAATCTTACAGATTGGAAGTCTGAAGCATCTGGAAGATTAAGTAACTTTCCCAAGATCACACACAGATTTCTTGTTTTGTTATGACAGCAAGTGAATACCAGAGCCAAGATTATTCCCAAACTGCCTTATTTCCCTTCTCTAATAGCATCTTTCCAGATATGGGGTTTGCAGGATAAGGAAGAAGGAAAGACAGAGAAGGAAAATATGTGCAGGACTCTTCTATAAATTGAATTAATAAATTCAGCCCATCTTTATATAATTTTTGCTGTCCACTAACATCAGGCTACTTTACTACTAACATCAGGCTATTTTACTACTAACATCAGGCTACTTTACTACAGAAATTTTTTTTGAATATGCCTATTTTACAGATGGGGAAAGTGAAATAAAAAGTGATTTGATGAAACTCCTATTCATTAAATGAGCTGGCATTCACCCTGTTTCATTTGGCAATGTAATAAAGTGCAGAGGGAACGGTGTTCTTTCCATTAGGAATGGTTTGATGATGCCACTTTAATAGAAGAATGAAAAGGAATGCTGGACTCCAAGCATTCCCTAAGGTATAAGATTGAATGTTTGAACTGAGCAGTTGGAGAAAAAAAAAGAGCCTGGAAAAGAATAGCAAGAGAAGTATTATCTCAACAATAGCTTCTGAGGAAAATTAATTTGAAATGTTGATGGAGAAAGTGTAAGGTTGAAGAATAAATGCTGAAGAGCGGTGTCAGAAGCACCAGGACAAAGGCTGGGAGATCTATGAAGGTATTGTGGAAAGAAAATCAAACTCACAGAAATGTAAGTGAGCACCTAATTTTTGCCTATAAGGCCCAGGCTGTCTCTCTTGCTTTATATTGCTGGCCAGGCAATGAAGCTCTTGAATTTTGTTGTTACAAAGTCAGGTTTATTACAAACTACACATTTCAGGAGTGTGCATCACTTCAAATGTGTAGGGGTAGCATTAATTACCTGCCATTTTTTCCTTCATGGACAGAGCAACGTGAGGAAAGTACAACTGAACTTGTGAGAGAGACAAAAAATCTGCTGCTTTGTGGGGTCTCAATATGGAAACAGGAGCCTAAACTGGAATGCAGAAATTGTTCCAGTGACTAGGGTAGAGTAGATCTATGAAATTGCTGTATTTTCACTGGGTAGCCAGTAGGGAAAGAAGACCTATTTGTCCCATATCGGCTTTACTGAGATACCTCTGTATGCCACATATTTTCTTCTGGGTTGAGCTTAGCATTTTCATTTAGAGGTATCAGGTCACTAGCTAGCCTGTTGAAATACATTTTTTTTTCCCCATTCAGTAAGAAGTATGGATTGGAGCAGTGTGGGAAAGTATCAATGTAGATATGATGAAGTTATGAAGACTTTGAGATGAGTCCACAGGACTGTAAGAAGAGATTTAAAGCTGTATCTGTGGTTATCTCACATTTGAAATAAATGCTTAGTTCTTATAAACTACATACAAAAAAAACCCTTATCTGATTTCATTAATGTTAAAGGGAGTTTCACTGTGGGTGACATTAGGGACAGAATTGGGCACTGGTTTATTACAAATAGAAACTCAAAAAAATATTTTCTAAGTCCGATAACAAAGAGAGCAATTTAATGGGAAGGGAAACTGAAGTAACAAATATTAATGATTTTAAGAAAAACTTAGGTATTTGTTAGGAGAAGGAAGACATTGAAAGGCAGAGAGAAAAAGAGGGAAGGCAAGATTTTGACCAGCCAAGGGAGGAGCAAGTGGTCAGATGTTACTACTCTGTTAAGATATTTTCTGTTTAAAAGAATTTTTGAGTTCTTGAATAATGAATGCGTCTTCTGGTATTCTTGATCTGGAAAATTTGTTACTTTCAAGAAACTGTGACGTGCATCTGGACTGTTTGTAAATTGCCTCCCAAAGCACAGTGTTTACCTGTTAGTTCCTATGGAAATTAGCTTATGTATTTTGAGTTGGCTACTATACAAGAAGAAGCTGATAAAATGATTCCAGAACACTTCTGATACAAGAAGACGATGTTGCTGTGGTACCTGTTGGCATTATTAGATCCCCTTTTTCTCATTGATGTTCTTGTGCTGTTGGTAGTTAAAATTTAATGCTTCTGTGTGACCTCAGATAGCACCTTATTTTAATGACTTGTCCATCCCAATTAGAAACCAACCACAATATCTGGGGTTCTTGCATAAGGAAATAAATTTAAATAAAAAGAACAGAGATCAAATATGCATTTTCCCCATCACTTTACATTTGGGCTAGTTCTGGCAGGTATTAGTTTCAGTTGCTGCATTGTCTCCTGAGTTACTTTCAATTGCTACATTGTTTTGTGGAGTAGGCAGTGTGATATGAGTTAGACAATTTTGAGTTCTGTAGAAGTATCACTGAGTCCACTTTAGGAAGGAAGGTGTCACGAGGCCTATCTAGTCTCCTTAGGCATTTAAATGATCTTTACTAATGTAGTATCTGAGATCCTCACATTTAAGTAAAAAAATAACAATCTGCCTTGTTAAAGTTTAAGGCACTGGTTTGTTTAGAGATAGACCATTACACTTTAATTGTCAAACAGAACATAGACTTTGCCCTGCTAATCATTGTGTCAACACCATTATTTTCCTTGGCATGTCAACTGCGTGATCTGTATCCACGAATAAACTATTATGACACTCAGCCAAAAAACTGCTTTTTGCATAAATCAGAACTGTGATCACTTCATGGCAGTGGTATGTATTCATTGATGTATGTCCCAGTGATGCACGTACTATATACCTGTAGCTTCTGGGAAGTTTATATATGCCGGTGCACAGTATGTTAATTCAAATATGTGTACTCCATGATGACAAAAAAATGTCTGTTATTGGTCAAATTTCATCCAGGTGTTTTCCCTGATGCTGACAAAGGTGTGGTTTAGTAAATATGATGCAGAGGAAATAGTTAACTTATATTTAGGCTTACAATGATGAAAACTTGTTTTTTTCAGATTACAGCAGTCGGTTTCACATTTAAGATTGAAACCAAAAAAGTTTCATGAAAATTGTAATTATTTTAAGTTATGTGAATTATTTTATTTTAAGTTATTTTAAGTTATATGAATAGAAGTAAGTTTACAAGATGGAAGGACAAAACATACTACTATTATGGCGAAGGATTTGTTTGCAATTTATTAGTAGAGATTTAAAAAGGATACTCCACTGCAGGTTGGATAGAAGTTCAATCATTTGCAAAATCATTGTATGCATTGAATGGAATTATCAGAGGATGGAATTAACTTACAGCATGCCTTGTTTTCATGATATTTAAAATGGAAAACTACCTGAATTGATGATGACTGAATTATTTTTTTTTAAATTTTACCCATTTGTGTTTTTTCGCATATTCTTCAAATTGCCAAACACAGGACACATCTTAACTTTGATTTATATACTATATTACAACTGTTTTAGCAAAAAATGTAAAATTAGGAGGTATCTGTCACCGGTCAATGCAATATATTTCAGTGAGCTCCACAAGGATATATTTATTGATCACAGGCCCTTAGAGCTACTGACTAGTCTACCTTTTTGAAAGGCAAGGAAGACATGGAAATTTTTTTTGTATGGAAGTAGTATAATATTGGGACAGTGCTAGGTCATTTATGAAACACGTTTTGGGCTCATTGTGGCAGCTCCATAGAGTTCTCATATTCCGGCAAGCTGACCCAAGTCAAGTATCAGGGGTTTTATTGACCTCTGACTCCACATCTTTTGAATTTTAACTTCTGTAGTGTATACTGAAAGAAAGAAGAGAATAAAGTAAGCGATTCCAAAACTTGCTTAATTTTCAGTTCAATGTTTTTAATGGTATAAGTGGCAAAAACCCAAGAAAATCAACAGGTATGATGTTCTCTACTCAATTTATACTTTATTTATCATTTCTGGTACTCGTCTCAGTCGCTCTCCTGTCTCTGTTCTCTTACCTGCCCAAGGTATGTCGTGTTTAATTGCTGTATGTGCTTTAAGAGTTGATACAGAATTGGGATGCCAGTCCTAAATTATATTGTATCCATTATATTGAACTCCTATTATACTGGTCAGTTGTGACACTTCAGTGATACTAAGAAGGAGTATTTGGGAAATTTGGAAAA
>JAOXNO010000041.1:62944668-62980445 GCA_028565335.1 Limnodromus scolopaceus | reverse complement strand
GAGCCAAGGGGCCGGGGAGCGAAGCGGGAAGGTGAGCTTCGCCCGGCGGCTCCTCGCTGCGGAGTAGGTGCTTTTGTTTCCTTCCCCGGCCGTGTCGCGGGGCGGTGTCGGTGTCCGCTGGGGAAGCGGTAGGGCTCGGCGGCGGGCACCGCGCTGCGGGGGGGGGGAAGGCTTCTTTTTGCTTGTGAGGCTTTGCGTTTGGATTTATTTTTTATTTTTTTTTCCTCCCGCTCTGTCTGTCTGGAGTTCGGAAAGCATCGCGGAGACGGAATGAGAGCGTGCGTGGGTGCGTGGTGCGGATCCACGAGCGATTCACCGCGGGGAGGGGACGGACGGGGGGAGGCACTCGCTGCGGCTAGCCCGGGGGCTCGCTCGGCGGACTCCCCCCGGGGGCATCCCGCGGAGGGGCCGGGGGCCGCGGCGGATTTGCTTGGTCCTGCCCCCCCGAGGGGCAGACCTGGGAGCAGCGCTTCCAGCACTCATGGCAAAGCCATTAGCTCAGCCTTACTGTGGAGGGGCCCCGAGGAGGACAAACGCATCCCGGCGCAGAGCGGGTGAGAGTGGGGGGAGGCGGGGGAGGACGGCTGCCGGGAGCTCGGAGAGATGCGGGCAAAATGCGGCGTGGAGGGGGGCGTGCGGGTTTCCAGCCCGTCTTTCAGGTTGTTCCTACTCGCTGTATGCTTCCCCCCCACCTCCACCCGCAACACACACACCCCCCTCCAACCTCTGGTTTATCTTTCGGGCGGCTCCACGTAGCCGTGGGTTGGTTGCTGGTGGTGCAAGGAGAAGGGAGAGAAGGAACGGGGTTTGTACGTTTTGCCGTCGGTCGTGGGAAATGCGGGAGCGCGGCCTCGGAGGCTGCGGCAAGTGGGTGGGTGGGAGGCGGCCAAGCCCGGCCGCCGGGCGGGTGGCTCCACCGGGGGGCTCCCGGCCTGCCCCCTCCTGCCCCAAAGGGCAGGCGGGATGAGACCTCTCTATTCCAAACCCCATCCTTCCAGCTTCTTGCTCTTCCTCTTCAGACTCTAGATTCAAATCTCAGGAGGGCAGAGTTTGACTTCGAGAGCGCTCTGTTCCTTCACTAGCCCTTTACTTATAAGAAATGAAGGTCGCTGTCTTCCTTATCTAGGATTGCTGTCAGCATCCTGCTGCGACGGTGTGTCAGCTGAGCCTGCTGGCTCTACTGGCTTTGCATGCTCCTAGGGGAGAAGGGCTCTTGGGGCACCAGGAAGGATGCTCTGCAGGCTCCCTGGTGCAGTTCCAGCACAGCTCTGACATTACTTTGAAATGAAAAATGAACAAAAAAAGTATTCTTCAGTTTCTATGTATACTGAATTATGAATGGTTTCTTCACTGTGGAGTAGATGCTGTGCCAAGTGTAATGGTTTTATGATGGTTTTGTGATGTGGATTGTGATTTAATAGGAAATTAGCTGACATTCCTAAATTCATATCATATGGTACCATAGGCCATCTGATCAGCATTATACGGTGGTACCCTAGTTGGAACCACAACCAAACGAAATCTAGATGGAGGTGGTGAGGTGAGGAGGAGCCAGTATTATCCTCACGTCTGTAGTTCTTGCTGACTTTAGGCTACTAAGTTATTTGGTCACTTTATTTATTTTACGGACAATCATATTTAAATTAGCAGGCTTACTATCCAAAGTACCTTTTTGACTCCACTTTACACCTCTCAGTTAAGCCTCACACTAATTTCAGGACAGGATTTGGAAATGGAACTTCATAATTAAAAGCAAAGCTGGGAGTCAGCTTGTAAAACTGTCTGCATAGTGTGCTTGCGGCAAGAGACACGCTTCTAGTCCTTGGAACATGTGATATGTCAGTTTAAATATGTATTTCCTTTTCTAGTTGGTGGAGGTTGAAACTTACTTTGTATTAATTTTTAATGGCTAGTTTGCTTAGGCAAGCAGAAAAACATACAGTAAGAGCCAGGCAAAGAGAAGTCAACTTGAAAGTTTTTGGACCGTGTTAGGAATCGGGCTCAGTTTCCAGAAGTTATGATTTTATGAGCAAGTAGATATTGAACATTCCTAAAGTTTTGTTTTGGTCTATGTGAGAAGGACTTTTTCCTTTCCTTTTGGTAGAGGAGACATTATCAAGGCAACAAAATTGTTTCTACTATGCATAGTCCTGAAAATGTCTAGGCTTCCAATTATTAGCTCAGATTTTTAAGTGCGGTTAATTTCGTTTTGGTCTGGCCTCAGACCAAGGGCCTTGCAGGTCTAAAGTATCGGTAAGCTCTTGTGCCAGGTTCTCTATCCTCCAGTTGAAGTGCTGCACACATTTGTATCAAGTATATTCATAACGTAAAGGACAAAGGCTTCTTGTGATTAAAGTTTACTTTATCAGTGTAGATCACATTTTGATGTAAGCCCTTAAAAATTCTAATTGATTAATGAGTTTCAGATGGTGGTTCCCCTCCAGTGCCCCTCCCCCTGCTCCTAACATGTACAGTATGCTCCAAGTTAATCTGGGAAAGCTCCAGAAACCTTGGGCTAAATTGGTTGTGGTATAGTTTATAAGGATAATAAAATAACTAGAAAAATTGAATTTCCTTACAAAGATATGCTTGCTGCATTTGTGAGCTTATGTTTTATCTGCTTGTTTATGGTAGTGAGAAAACTAAGGTTACAGCTATATGTATCTAGGATGATGCAGACAAGAATGACCTGTTGTTTCTTATGGAAGGGAAAGCTCTGTGATAGCTCTTGAAGAGGAGGATGTGATGTAGTAGCAGAATTACTTTAAAAGTGATTGTGTTTGGTTTTACATATGTAAAGGGGAAAAATGAGTGTGATTACTGTTCTGTGGCAAACTGGAGATTGCAGGTGGTAAAGATTGACTGAGTAACATCTACCAGTGAGTGACAGGTCACCGTTTTTTTTTTTTTTTCCTACTGCTTCTTTTAGTCAATTTTAAGGTTTTCAAGTAGAGGAGCTTTCATGGTTTCACTCAGGGAAATTATTCCACTGTCTAGCAGATCTCACCATAGGGAACAGTTTCCTGACAGTAAAAATATCAATTACAGAAGTTGTTAGTTACCTCTGTGGCTCTCAAAGGAAGACATTCACATATCTTCCCCCCTGCCCCTTTCTGCATATATGTGTGTGTATACACATGTGTATTAATATAGGTGAGGGTGTGGAAAAACAAGAGCAGCCTTTAGCCTGTGGACTAATCATATACTCTCCAAATCTGAACAATATACCAACACCGAGGCAGGAAAACTGAAATCAGTTTTCAAATGTGTATGTATTTATGCTTGTATGTGCTATGTCTGTCTAACTGGCACTTGCTTATGTGAAAGTGGTGATGGCAAGTATGTGTCTCCAGTTGTGGGCAGCCTCATTTCTGCTTGCACAAATGTGCGTTTTGTTGCTGCAACTTAATCTGTTTATGAACATTGATTCTTTTATTTAAGCCTCTTTTGCACCCAACTTGTAGTTACAGTAAGTGAATGCTTTGCACAGTCCACTTAAACTCCAGTAAAGTTTCAAAAGTTCTGTTCTTTTCCATCTGCTTGAGGTGATTAGAACTAGCAGGGAGATCCAGCAGAGGCCCTTGCCAGATACTCATGAGCTCTGTTCTGGCTTTTGATCCTCTGTCTCCTCTCTTTCCAGGATGGCTGCTTTCCAATAGCATTACCTTCTCTCTAAGACAGCAGGAGATTGTCTGCAGTTATAGCCGATACCCCTCTGTCAAAGCCAATGCGCAGTCTAGTGCTCAAGTTCCAGTTCCTTCAGAGAAAACTCTTGCTGCTCTTGTCTAAGTTACTGTCTGCTCTCTCTACTGCTGACAGCAAAGCTATTGCACAGTTGCATGCCTGATGTTTTGTTTCTTTTACAACTGATAGCTAATGTGCTTCCTCAATCTATTATGAGACCTCGTTTCACAAGCTTAAAGCCTGCATACTTAATTATATGAAGATTTTATGAAATAGTCTTTGAACCCAGTGTCCAAGGCAGAGTTATGCCATCATCTGTTCCAGTTGTTCCAGCTTTGTAGAGCGGCTAGGCCACTGAATTGGCATATGTGCAAATCTGCAGGCCTGGATGACTCTGTTTTGGCTGCCAACTGAACAGAGCCAGTCAATTAGCTCACCTGCTAGGCGGTGGTACCTGGGTGGGCCAAAACAGATGTTTGTTGCCCAGCATCACAGTCAAGCTGCTGTGGTAGAAAAGGGACATCATGTATGACCTTAGTGTTACAGACGATTTGATTGATGTCTAAACACAGTTCTGTATTTGCTTTATTTACTTATTTCCCCTCCTAACATCTTACTCTTTTCTAACTGAATACGAAGCAAAATGGTTGTTTTGCTGGATACTTAATTTCTATGCTAATTCTTAAGCCAAGTCATCAAGACTAAGTGATTCATCAAGACTTCTTCATCCCTGGCCTGGAAGGACTGTATCTAGTAAGTTAAAAGGAGGAGTGGTTCCGGCCTCCTTTTGTTTGAGAACTAATGTAATTAGGAATAAGGCTGAAGCGACAATGGAACTCATGTTATATAGAGAGGACTGCATAGCCAGCAACTACTCAGTATAAGCTGTTACATATATATGCTGGAACTGGATGGGTAATTTGCAGTAAAAGATTACTGTTTTGCATGATTAATTCATAGGTTGGAGCATGTGTATTTTCTGTGTATGTTTATCTATGCATACACGCACACTTTTGTATACACATTTTTACTATATAGAAAAAATTTTTACTCCTGATTATACTTGATTTTGCTGAAGACTACCATTATCATAATTTTACAGGTAAGGAAGGTAGTTGGAATAGGAAATGGAATTGAATCCAGGGATCTGCAACTGTGAGCGCTTAATTGTGTGGCCAGTTTTTCTTTCTGGATTAAACAGTCTTTGCTTGCTGTGTGTTTTAAATACAGAGTCTATCCCTTTTGTTCTACCAGTTAACCCCAACAAAAGCCAGTGGAATTACAGAAGATTAGTTGTTTGATTCCCATTGCTTTCACCTGATGATCACTGACAACAATCAGCAGATAGTGTAAGTTACACTGCTGGCAAAACATGAGCAGTGAGCTACAATGCAAGGAAAACTAAATGTACTACTGTAAAGCAAAATAAAAACTTCACTGTTTGGTAGAAGGAAGCAGAGAGAAACATAACCTTTCAGTGTGTTGAATCTGTTACATGTCACTGAGTGTACTGTGAACTATCCCACACTGAATTCTTTAGCCAGACAATAAGTCTAAGAACTTGAGATGTCTTACTGTTATTGAGAGAGGTGGAAAAAAAAGGCTGTGCTGCATAAATATGACCTGTAACAAAACCGAATGAGAAGTAAAGACCTTTCCTTGTCTGCCTTCAGAATAGTAGGGGGAAGAAGTTGCTTTTTGAGGAACAAAGCATTTAGGTAAGTTTTGAAAATGCTTGTGTGTATCTCACGTCAGTCTCCACAGCTTATAGAGAAACGTAACATTCTATAAAATATCTGACATGTTTGTGTTGGCTAGTTTTAAAGAGCTGTATGTAGGATGGTTTGATGTTGCTGTTAGAAAGTAGTGAGATTAGGAAGACCAATTTTTTTTTGGCTACTTTGTTCATACTTTATGCCTGCCAAAAGGAAAGGATGAAATAGTTGTTGGACCCAAAGAGGCTTGCCTCAGCTGTGGTGATGTATCCTTCAATGCTACTGTCCATCTCTGTGGCAAGTTAGTCCATTTCTCTGAGCAAATTCCTCGCTTCTAAATTTGAATAAACTTTACTTCTGCTCACCAGAGAATAAATACGTTAAGACATTTTAAGGAGGTGAGTTGCTGGTATCTGAGTGAAGAATCAAGAACCTTGACTACAGGTGGAATCTTCAAAGGGGTCTTGAAGGAGCTCAGGACCCACCTGCTCTCACCTGACTATCTTAGTTCAGCTTCTTCACAGATGCCAGCTAGCGTGCGATAAAGTTTTAATTGTTAATTATGGACTTTTACGATTGATGAAGTAGATAAATGTTTTAATGAAGCTTAGGTACTTCAGCAGTGAAGTATCGTGGAGGCGTAAGTTAAACCTGGAAGTTCAGTTGTGGTCAGTGTTTGCATAAAGAATAATTAAGGATTTGATAGCTTTTGAGGCTTGTGGTTTGATAACTGAACCACAATATCACTTGTAGAATTTGTGATGGGAGGTACAGGTAACAAATTGCACTCTGCTCCTTGAAGGTTGATTTTTTTTTTTTAGAATTTATTTTAAAAATCCAACGTAGAAATTTTGTTGCTTTGAATCTAACAAGAAAGTATTTTACTAAAGTGTAGGGCATGTTTTTGGAGAAGAAGTGGGGAAAGGGGGTTCAGAAACAAAATTAAAGAAAATTTAAGCAGAGGTAAGGTTGGACTGTATGTGATTCATCTGTGATTCTTCAGGGTCCTCAGTGGAGACTCTTCATCAGTATTAACTTTCTCAGTCCGCAGTCCTCACTTTGCATGCTTGCTTCACAAATTAACCCATACGTTATTGTCAATTCAGGGCTATTTCAAGCAGACCTAGTTCCGGTATAGAGATGCCTGGATCCTTTTCAGCTTCTAAAGATTTTTGTCACCTGTCTATCTGACTTCCCTCATCTTTCCTAGTTTTCTATTCTGAAAACCTGTGTCCTATTAATACTATCTTAAACTCTCTGGATCTCCTCTCCTTATCACCACATTTACTACCAAACTGAAGTACCTGTGCACCCTTTGAAACCAGACCTCTTTATTCTTCCACTTTTCTTGCTTCAGTGAGTCTCAAAAGTTCCTTGAGACCTTTACACAGTCTGGCTGAGTTTTATGAAACAAGAGGTAGGTCAGTATGGAATGTATTTCAAGACAGCCCTGCATGTAAGAGCCAAACTGAAGTAACACCTCAAATCCCTGAATTCTCTGCTCTGTGTCTCCACAGAGATTAGCGTGAAGCATAAACAGATGATACTAGTTTCACAGACTGATGGGGAAACCCAAGCTGGCTCCATGTTGCTGCGCCAGAAGCCTTCCCTCTTTTTTTCTCTCCTGCTTTAAAGAAATGCAACTTTCAGACCTTAGAATTACTTCAGCTCCACTGGTGGCAGCAGCCTGTATCGTGTCTGGCTGGCTGGCAGGTGTATTATAATGCTGTTGGTTATTAATTAGCTTCAAGTTTTACAGGGTACTTCGTGTACATGGTCTTGGAAGTGATAAGGTAGGTGGACCTTTCCTGAGGTGAAAGAAAAGGGTGTTGGGTCTGTAGTTTTCCTTTTAACACAACCCAGCTCAGCGTGTGTGCCATATGTTATATTCCTAGCAGGGCAGACCTCGCTTCAGGTCCCGGGATGAATGTTGTTGTGTGCATCCATGAAATATTACATGAAAATTACAGAATAGTTTAGATTGGAAGGAACATCCAGGGGTCGTCCAGTCTAACCCCCTCCTCAGAGCATGTATGAACTGTGAAATTATTTCCAGTGAAGAAGTGTAGTGTCAAACTGGCTCCTTTAGTACAGTAGTGCTTCTTTGTTCAGATAGATTTTTCCAATCTGTATGTCAAAAGAAACAAATTGCAGGATTTTCTTACCTAAATATTTAGACACATAGGTGTTAGTAAACTGTAAAAATGATGCCAAAAATGATGTATTTCACTTTTGCTTTATTTGTGTACTGTGTATGAAGTGAACATTCAGGAATTAGAAACTTTTTTTAATTACTTCTTACCGATATAATTTCAGAGATAATTAAAGGAAATAAACTCGTTTCAGTTCTGGTTCTTGCCTTATCAATGGAGTTTATAGACTCCAGAAATCAGTCAAAAATATTTTAAGACTTTTTTTTTTTTCTGGAAATAAAAGAAATTATAGAGATATTTATACCTAATTTTTCCCATGTAATCTTTGAAGAAATGGTGGTGTCAATTATGCATCTTACCCTTGTTTCCATCTGTCCAAAATGAAGCAGTGATTTGGAGCACCAAATCACGTCATTCTAAGAGACTTAGAGCAACTTTAAATGTACTGTCATTGTAACTCCTTAACTGTTACTATTGTTTAGTCTGAAGGAATCTATTTAGAGAATGACATTCCAGATTGACTTTTCCAGAGCTAACAGCCTAATTCTTCTCCCTCTACCCCCTTGTGTCCCACTCCAAATGAACAGGTATGATTTAGATTTAATCAACCAGGAAACCATAAATCCAATCTGACATTTTTACAAAGTCAGTTTTCAGAACAGAGATGTGCTTAAATTATATACTTTAGTCTATCTTAAACTCCTCTGCTTCTAAAGGAACTTTGATACCTAAGGATTTTTTTTTTTTATTAGAAAAATGTAAAATCTACTGGTAATTCAGAAATGTGTATTTATACAAGGGAGTGAAATCTTTTTTACATCTATTTTCCCTCCTCCCCAGTAGAGAAAAATACCTAATTTCAATAAGAAGTATATTCATAGGGAAAGCTGTGGCTATCTCAAGGGCAAGTTGAACTTCAGGATTTGAGGTGAGGTACTCTCAATAAGAGCTTAAGCATATCTCTTTGCAAACAAGTTTAGTTACCCAGGGTATGGTTAAAAAATGCTGGAATATTTAATGTAAACATTAAAATATCCCAAATAGCATTTCATAAATTTTGAAATGTTGGTTACAACACAATTTTATGGAAAGGCAACTGCTTTTTACGTTCAGTAAATGTTTTCCTTTTTTTTTTTTTTTTCAAAGAAATTGTTTTTAGTATTCTTGTTATTCCAGGCCACAATGGAGTAGCATAACAAATTGTTCTCTTTCTTTGTTGTTTTTAAAGTACTGTTGCCTCTTACCTGACTTGAAAGGTATGCAAGGGACAGAATGAAACGGTGTTTGCAGTCTACCATTAGCTGAAGCCAGCTGACATGTGTAACCACAGTTGGTGTGGATCAGCCAGTTGACAAGAAGCAAAGAACTTTTCCTTATGGTCCTCCCACCCCAGTTAATGTCTGTCTAGTGCCACCTGTGTAAGACCTTGTGACTGTTGGTGTGAGTGGCCTTTCAGCAGGCTACAGCCTACCAGGGGAGAAAATTGCTCAGCTCATTGCTAAAAGCAATAGGGTGCAGGTCTGACTTTCTTTTCAGAGAAAAACAACCTCCTTTAGCACAATTATGCCACAGATGGAAAAATTAGTCCTTCAGGAGCAGAGATATTGGTCCATTGGGTCCAAGGTCTCTGACTGTGGCAAGACTCACAACACTTAACTAATATTTAACATATGATGTATTGTCTTACCTGAAACTAAGTTTCAGTAAGTCGTCACTCAAGCGGAGGAGTATTTGTATAAAAGGTGCAACTGGGAAGTGTGGGTGACCAGCACTAGCTGTTGTGCTGCTTTCTGAAGAAGTAATGCTATTCAGTAAATATATTTGGTGTGGGTTTTATTTGTCTGATTGTTGGTTTTTAAATTTTTTTTTAATTATTCTAGAACTGTAGAATAGACTGATTCCATTTGGTAAATGCATTTGTTACTTGTTAGTAAGTTTGCTATAGTAGCGTAACTCAGTTGTTCCCGTGTTTTTCTTGGGCCTGATCCAAAAATCTCTGAAGTTTTCCATTTATTTTGAATGGATTTTGGATCAGGCACCTTAGTGAGTTGTTAGCTTTGTGTAAAATGTTAATTTATTTTGATTTGATTTTAATCATTCCTTGCAGAATATTTGGTTATGTGTTGGCAACATGTGTAGCTTGGTGAGTACAAATGAAGTTGACATTTATCTCTATGATTTAATCACTTGCAATGTGATCCATTAACAAAACAAAACTTCAATCATCGATGTTGTATTCACGTGTTAGATCCACATCTGTTTGTCTGACATCTGATTTCTTAGAATCATAGTTATTGTTGTTATCTTTTAAAAAGGAAATCTGCAAAACTTGATTTGATCTATATGAATTACTTCTTTTTTTTTTATTTCTGTCTTTTTTTTTAATATATATATAATAAAACAGGTCCGACAAGTGGATAAGCAATGTGCACTGCTCTGAGCCCGAAGGCACGTGGGCCTGGCCTCTCTGATATGCATCAATACAGTCAGTGGCTTGCAAGCAGACATGAGGCCAACTTGCTGCCGATGAAAGAGGATTTGGCCCTGTGGCTCACAAACCTACTGGGTAAGATACAATTAGATAGAATACTATCTAATACTGGACACTAAGAGAACTCTGTACGCTGTTAGCTGGGAATTCAATCCTTCAGCCTTCTTTGCATTTCAGAAATAAAGGTAGTTATGATTAGGTATCTACCTCCATGTGGTGCAACTGTTAGCAAGGTCAGAAAAGCTAATAAGTAGTTTGCCTCCACAGTGGTTCTGGGAGTGGCATCATTGAACTTTATTATTCATATTGTGTTTATTTTTCCTCAAATTTCCTTCTAAATGTTCTTTTGCATGTGTTGTCTGTATTAATACCATTAAGCTGAATGGTGCTAATTACTGCCAGTACTTCTTCCATTTTTATTGGAAGGCCTCCTAAAGAGTATGGGTGTACTGATTGTCTTGAACGGAAGGAGCCATTAAATAGTTCTTTGCTGACCAAGCAGTCTAGTGACTGCTAATTGCTGCTCAAGGCAATGCGTGCTAAGACTTGTGGAAGTTTGTGCAGAGAGGGGTCTGACCTAGTGGCTTCAGCTGGGACCTGGGGATTTACTGGTTGCAGCTGCGTGTCTTGGTGTGCGAGGCTGAAGCATGTTGTTGATGAAAGAGGATGCCAACCAAAAGCCAAGAAAAAACAGGTGGACATGAAAAGGAGCGAGTGAGAGTATGTTCCTGGCAGGAAGGAAAGAGACGGTTCTTTGGGATATACGGCTCATTCAAGAAGGCAGCCTTTAGAAACTATGAGCCAGGAAATAGCGTGGTGTTTGCTGAGAGCATTCAGGGGAAAATGACTTTTATGTGATCTCTGTAAGTCAAAAGGATTCTATCAAAGAAATACTTGACTTACACAATACCTCATCCTAAGGGAAACATGCCAGTAGTTAAACAAAGAGGAGAAAATACTTTAGAGGTGGTGATGTTTACATGAAACTTTTGCTGATGTTATTTTGGAGGAAAACTGGGATGAGCATTTTTAAGTTTGTGGTGTGTGGCTTTTGGGATTTTTTTTTTGTTTTTTTTTCTGGAAGTCTGTTCTGGTGAATAGTCATTTTCAGTTCAGGAAAGACATGGACCTGTTGGAACGGGTCCAGAGGAGGGCCACGAAGATGATCAGAGGGGCTGGAGCACCTCTGCTATGAGGACAGGCTGAGAGAGTTGGGGTTGTTTGGTCTGGAGAAGAGAAGGCTCCAGGGAGACCTTATAGCCCCTTCCAGTACCTAAAGGGGGCTTTTAAGAAAGATGGGGACAAATATTTTATGAGGGACTGTTGCAATAGGAACAGGGGTAATGGTTTTAAACTAAAAGAGGATAGGTTTAGACTAGATTTAAGGAAGAAATTTTTTACACTGAGGGTGAAACACTGGCCCAGGTTGCCCAGAGAGGTAGTAGATGCCCCATCCCTGGAAATATTCAAGGTCAGGTTGGATGGGGCTCTGAGCAACCTTGATTTAGTGGAAGAGGTCCCTGGTCATTGCAGGGGAATTGGGCTAGATAACCAGTAAAGGCCCCTGCCAACCCAAACCATTCTATGACTCTATGGTGAAACATAGGCAGTGTCTTATCTTGGCAAATGCTGTGGCTGAACCTTCTCAGTGATATCATACAGTAATAGAGCATATCTAGTGCCTTTCATCTGCCCGTTATACATTGCTGCATTTCCTCTTTTTTTAAGAGGAAGGGAAGTATCACTGTGTTATGAGAGGTGTAGATAATAAGTCCAGTGTCAGTTGAATGCAAGAACAGAATATTTTGCAGGTAGGTGATACCCATTTAGAGTTGGAATAGTTATGAATCCACAACTGCAAAAGAGGCACTTGTTTTAAGTTACATCTTTGTGTGGTACTTCCATTCAAATTAATGAGTTTTGAATATAAAATTGTCTAGGCAATGCCAGAACAAAATCCAGAAATCCTGACTCTTCATTCCAATTACCACAAGAGAAAAATCCAAAAGATTGTTTTTTGAATCAGAAGCAGCACATTCCATTAAGGATTTAATATATTGTTTAAAAGTTTTAAACAATGAAGTTTTAGTGAGGCACTCTAAAACAAATAGAAGCTTGTTTGCAGTTCATAACCGAGTTCTCACAGTGACAAGTTTAGGAATGAGGTCACTTTTTTAGCAAGAAAGTAGCAAGCAGCAGGAGGTTCTGAAATGCCAACTATAATTAAAAATCTGATTTTTCATATGAACACCAAATTCTGCACTGCAGAACTAAATGGACATAGCCTTCTTTTAATTAAGCAGCATACACAGTTCATTTGCTTAATGCGTTCCCCCACACCTTCTCACACCAAGCTCTTTTTTTCTCAGAGTTTGTCCTGAGTAACTGAAATTATAGTGATTTGTTAAACTGCTTTGAATTTCTTTGTAGACATTGTTATTCAAATTAATAATTCAATTAAGTTAAAATTCATATTCAAAATAAATTAAGTGTAACTGAATTAAAGTAATTAATATTTATATAAATATATTAACTCAGAATTCAAATTTGGTTTAATTACTGGATAATTTAGGTTAACTTTAATGAGAGGAGGGACACGTGAGAATGTTGCTGTAAGATAAAATAGGTATGAATTTATAGCATGCAATTACCTTGTTGTAAAAACCCGTTTGTGCTCTCTCACTTTTCAGCACCCAAAAAGATAAAAGGATATGCAGGACTCTTCTGGTTGTTTGTTTTGTTGGGGTTTGTTGGTTTTTTTTCCTCCATGGGAGAAATAATGTACTTTGCATTAATAGTCAGTAGATTTTCACGCGCATATATGTGCAGATAATACAGAGCAGATAATATTCTGTGTATCTACACCCTAGTTTGCTCTGTGCTATAACTTGTTTGGCCTAATTGTAAGTGTCTTTATGCCGATTTAAATGCAATTGGATTTCTCAATTTATAAAGAAAATTAATATGCATTTCATTTAATTTTTGCCATGTTGGTTCATGTTTTGTTTCATCTATATTTTGTTCATTCATTTGCACTATGACTCAACAAGGACACATAAGCTTTTGAAATAAATGTAGATTTTTTTAAAAAAAAGAACAGAAAGTATTTTAGGCAAGAATAGGGCTGAACATCTCAGACAGTTTGATCAAGTGATGATGTTTTTGGAAATTTTTATGGAGAGACAAATATGCCCTACACAGTGTTACTGAAAATTAAAATGGTGACAGCTTTGCAGCAGCAAAGCCTGGTGTGGGTTTGAAATTACAAACTGGAAAAACATTAGAAGGACATTGCACTTTATAATATGAATTAAGGGTTTTGATATAACATGGAAATTAGGGGTAGCTAGAACCTGACCTTACCCAAGTGACAAATTGGAAGACTGGGATACGTGGTGCAGCTGAAAAATAATGCTTTAAGAATTTTTAACCCTGAGATTTTGGACATTTTATTCTAATTTAGTGTGGACGTTGTTGTGGGTTTTTTTTAAATAATCACTAGTACTTTTGTAGGCATTTTGCTAGTTATTTTTGGAACCATGTCAGAGAAGTTCGGAGCTTCTGAGAGGATGGTTTGTCATTACAGTTGCATTGCTGAATAGATTTTAGCAGCTTGTGTTCTGGGGGCTGGAAAAAGGACATTGCAGTTGAAATCGATGTGTCAGATGGGATTGACTCATATAAAATTGTACATTATAATGTCCTCAAAGTGGGACACGTTAGCATTGCAGAGGTGGGGGTTTGCATGCTGGAGAGGTAGATTTGAGCTATGGATGTTGTGTCTCTCACCCTCACTTTCCTCTGCTGAGCTCTGGTGGCTCAGTCAACAGATCCTTCCAGTGACAAAGTTAAGGAGATGTGTTGACCCAACTGTCTTGTAAATCATGATCATATTTCAGCCTTTATTTTATTATGTACAGAGCCAACAAAACGCTCAGCAATGCTTTCACTGCTGACACACTCCAAATCTGATAGGTTATGTATATGCTTATTTTAGTAGAATGCTCTTGTGGATACTGAAAACATCTGTTCCACCTTGAGCAAACTTCACATGGGGGTTAGCACTGTTGGGCCACAGTAATCTTCTAGCAGAGATAAAATGGCCATTTGAAAGTAAAAAGAGTTTGTTTGTCTGTTTTACTCTTCAGTACTGTCTTGTTTTCTCTTGTGTGTCTGCAGAGGTGAAAGGGCTGCGATGAGCAGGAGCAGGCCTTATCGCCAGTCTGTAGTTTAGGACAAGTAAAGAGGGATGGTTTCTCTGTTTCCCTTCTGGCTATTGCGTAGAGCTCTGATCTTTTTTCATATTCCTGGAGCCCATTTACCAGCTGCAAGGGGTTATGATATTGTCTCTTACTCCATCCAGCTTCATTTAGCACGTGGGACCACAGTATAGACCTGTAAGATGTGCCCTGGGCACATGTCTGGGCTCCAAGGTTTCAGTGTTGAGGCCTCTTCCTAACAGGGATTTTTGGGCTTCAGAGGCTCATAGGTAAAGGATCTGGAGAATGCAAGACACTGAGGAACTGGATGCGTAAATGTTAAATGTTGTATGAGGCATGTAAAAGTTGCTTGGGTGCGAAAGTGAAGTAGGCTTGGAGAACAGGAACAGTCAGGTAAGGATGTCAGGAGACGCGCTGAGTTGAAGACCAGGCGTGGAATTTAAAGGTGTGTTGGAGAAGGAGCAAAGTTTGAGGGATAAAGGGTGGGTAGTCTTCTGCAAAAAAACTGTCTTTCTTAGATCCTGAATTGAAGCAAAACCTGCTTCAGGTCGGTGTTCTTGCTCATCAGTGTGTCAGATGGGATTGACTCATACAATTTTGTACATTATAGCATCCTCAAAGTGGGACGTGTTAGCATTGCAGAGGTGGGGGTCTAGATTAGGTGGGAGGTCCTCTTGCTGTCTAAAAGGATTCCATAGTAGTACCTTTTATTTTCAACATCAGCATGTTCAGCTCAAGCCAGTGGGAAATGCTGGTTTTAAATATCTGAATATCAAGACAGTCAAGATACTTATAACTGATTCTGTTGGCAGTGATACAGGTTATTATTTAGTTGAGAGACTTTATAATTTTCTTTAATATCAACATGCTTTTGACATTGTGTATATGTCCCATTTCAAGTAAGTGATAATGTCTCAATGCTATCAAAACTATTTCCCTTGCTGTCGGCTATTGTAGGGAACAGAGTAACTCATCAGAAAGAACCAGTTTTGCCTGTGCATAAAATCATTGGCCTTTGTTTTCTTTATTTTTATTGCATTTTGTTATCTTGGGCTTAAATGCCACACAACTGGAGAGGGTCAGGAGGAGCTGTTGTACTGGTGCCTCAGTATTGTAGAAGCTCATCCTTCTGCTGATGTGTTTTAGAGATTCACCCAAGTAACATCAGAAAGAACTTCTTTATGGTGAGGGTGCCAGAGCCCTGGAACAGGCTGCCCAGGGAGGGTGTGGAGTCCCCTTCTCTGGAGATTTTCAAGACCCGCCTGGATGCCGTCCTGAGTGATGTGCTCTGGGCAACCCTGCTTTGGCAGGGGAGTTGTGCTAGATGATCTCTAGAGGTCCCTTCCAACTCCAACAATTCTGTGGTTCTATTTGTAAACTAGTAGTTTTGTGTTACCACTGAAGTGTACAATTAAAATAGTCAATCAGCTAGCTGAGAGGCTGGAGTCTGTCTTGCATTGTAGTTACTAAACTTAGTGTGGAAGAACCCAGTGCAACAACAGGGGAACCAACTAGATTTTGGTTCTTTGTTTTAGTCTTTGAGTCCCTCCACCTTCTACTGAAGGTTGTCTGAGACAGCCCATAGGGAATGCTTTATCTTTGGCCTCTTGGGCATGGGCTTTTTTCAGTTGTTCTTTCCCAGACCTCCCAGTCTGGTTGCATTAGGACCCCAAGGACTGGGTGGCCTTAGAGATAGCTGCCCAAAGTTTCCAAGTGGTAGGTGTTCAGGTCTAACACTTTGTCTTTTTAAGGGGCAGCTGGTGATTGTGGTAAAAGAGAGGGTAAGCAATGCTTGGAGGTTTGAGACAGCCCTCATATTCCTGAGGTGTTTTTTCATACTTTTAGTGTTGTTTTTTTATTATACTTAATGTTATTACCATTCTATAAAAACATTGCAACTGCTTTCTTGTAATTATAAGGGGAGTTATACATTTTTAATGGAGTTTAATGTTTTTTCCATACAAATATACAGAATCATTTTTTTTCCTCAGGCTATGAACATTACTCTCATTTGAATCAATACATTTCAACTGTTAAATATGTCAGAGTGTCTGTTTTAGCAAAGAAATGCCACCTTTTGGAGCCATAAAATACAGTGAATTGAAAGCTGACACCTAATATATTTTTCATTGGATGCAGATGTTCAATGCAAAACTCATTCTTTCAGCTTTCATAAAAGGGAACAGAACTAAAATACTCTGGCTTAGTGTACAATATGCAGTGACCAAGCTGCTAATGCAATTCAGCATTTAAAATAATATAAATGTATTGTTAAATAGCAGAAGAAGATAGAAGAATTTTTCCATGCTGTGTAAAGAGAAAATGCCTCTAAATAGGTTTTAGGTTTTTTAATGCTTGACCAGTGAAATAATAAATCTATAAATCATAGGACAGAATAGATGTGTATAATGTGATTTTTTTTTTTTAACCTGTGTAAAAGAAAATAAATTAAAGAATATTGCTTTCCAAGTCAAAATAAAAATCTGGAGTAGGTTAAAATATTTGAAATATATATTTTTAAAAGAAAATGAGTCTATTATAAAATGGAATTGTATTAAAAATAAAGCAGTTCCTATAACATATTCATTTTCCAAATTTTGCATTCTAATGCCTTTGTAGCGTTCACCAAAAATGCTGGTGGGGCAAATGGGAGGATCTGTTGGCCTGTATGGTGATGAAGGTTTTTGAGGTGCTGAGATGTTCAATTTTTGTTTCTGTGGGCTGTAATAGTTTCAGTTCTGGCTTCGGCTGGGCTGGAGGCACTGCTAAAATATTGTCAGTTCTGCACAAGCTACCACTGAATGTCTGCAGTGCTGCTACTGCTCTTTTGCCTGGAGAAGTCATTTAGGTATGCAGGAGCTATAAAGTGGCCTATATGGCAGAGAGAATTAAGGGAGAATAAAAAGGGGAAAAAAACCCTTCACTTTAAACAGATACGTCTGAAGTAGAAATGAGTTAAAAAAAACAATTTTAACTTCAAACAAAAATACAAGTCCACTGTTGTATCTGAAGATGATTTGCTGCAAAGACATTTATCTCAGTCTTTGATTTTTAACTGACGAAACTAACAAGACTCATAATTTTTTTTCCCAATGGATGCTGAAGTATCTAACAGTTTTTAGGCAAGAGCTTGGAGAAATCAACTTTCCTTCAGCATTTTTGTAATCATATTGCTTTATAATACTGCTGTCTTTAGTGTTATAAGTGACATTGACTATCAGCTTACAATGTACAGGCAATATATTGCAGAAGTGCAATATTCATTTTTTATTATCTACTTCATTTTTGTTACTTCTGAATGTTAGTTTCCCCCTCCCTTCTGAATGAAAAGGTATAGAAATGCTTTCTTTCTTTTTTAAATCTACTTTTCCTAGGTTTTTTTGACAAAAAGTGTTCTGAATCCATTCTAAACAGATTAATGTTTTCAGCTTCCAGACCATCTCATGGGAAATAAATTTCCTCAAACTAACTGGAAAAACAGAAAACCCCTGTTTCAGTTGGGCAGCTGCTTGTTGGTGAAAAACCTGTGGCAAAAAAAATCCAACCAGCAGTGGGCAGACTTCTACCTCTTGTCCTGCTTGCAAACAAGCCAGATCTGGATGGGATGAGGAACAATTCTCACTTCAGATTTTTTTTTTTTATTTGGCAGGGTAAAAAATTGTTATTGATGATTGCTGTCTGACAGCCTATGAAAAATGAGATGATAAGTGTTATTCTCATTCCCAAATGACGTATGTAATTCCTATGTTAGTAGGAAGAGCAAGAGTTAGTCCTTGATGCTCTCTTGATTTTGGTAGAAGTTAAGAGGGCTGAAGAATACAGCTGCTGGTCAAAAAAGTGTCCAAAGAGAAGGCAAGTTTTCCAGTAGAAATGTGAAAATGGAAAACTTTCAATAAGAAATAGGAATATTTTTACCTGGAAAGGATGTTAAGATGCTGGAAGGTAATGGTAAATGGTTCCCTTTTCATCTGGCCTGGTCAGAATGCACATATCATCGTGGGACTATTGTGATCTCCTCTGGCAGGAGGATGTAATTATGGTGTAATGGAAGGTCATCTGGTGTGTTGTAGCCAGTGAGGATGATCTATGGCAGCTGAAGTACAGCATCACGTAGCATCATAATAATTGATACGTTATGAAATAAAACATTTTGGCTTTGTTCTTTGGGTGAAAATTTTATTTTGTGTGGCAAGTAGATAAGTGACATGAAATTTCACTCTCTCCCTTTTTTTTTTTTTTAAATTGTACCTAACTTTACCTCTGAAAAAGCTCTTTCAAAGGAACATTGCAGTCACTGTAGTATCTTGTCAACTTCTTGCAGGACTTTAAAAAAAAGTAATACAGTCCTTTCCTTCTTGACATGGTTTTCTGCTTCTGTTACAAAACAAGCTACAGTAGTGTTAACAACTCTGATGCTATAGCTACCCGTGCACACTGATGTAAACCTTTTGCCTGCTGTACTCTGTCTTTTAAAACACTATGTTAAAAGCACTGGAATTCCATAAGCAAAATTATTTTTGAAAGAGTAAATGCCTTCCCAAAGCAAGCATATTATTTTTGAATAATTTGCTGTATGTCTACCAGTTAAATAGTGGTGAGGTTATTCACTAAATATTCAAAGTAATGCAAGTTTTTCAGTTAAAGCATATTTCAAATTGTTGTCAAGATTTCTATTGATTTTTCTCTTTACAAAGATGCAGTCTGTATTGTTGCGTGCTTTCTGCCATGTTAACTTTCTGTTTGCTGTTCAGGTAGAGAAATAACAGCAGAAACCTTTATGGAGAAATTGGATAATGGTGCCTTGCTTTGTCGGTTAGCTGAGACCCTGCAGGAGAAATTTAAAGAAAACAGCTTTGATGCAAACAAGCCTGGCAAAGTAAGTGTCGGTAAATGTTCTAGCATGTACTGTCAGTATCTGACTGTTTTGGTACTGAACTTTTTTGGGGCAGTTAAGAGATTTCATTTCTGGAGGTTCTGCAAATGTGCAGGGAGGTAATTGCTCAGTGTAGAAAAATTACAGTATAAAATTGGGGGAAATAATACTTCTTGGGTAATTGTTAAGGTAACTATGAGAGGAGGCAGTCACTCAAAAAATTACTTGTAACGAGGAGAATAAGACATAGAACAAGATCTAGTAGTGTGATGTGGTAGCTAATAGAGAAAATACGATCCTTGTATTTATTTGCAAAGGGAATATTATGTAGCTGTGGGAGGTGCCTTTTCCTCCATAAACAGCTTGGGGAGGCCAATAATAAAATTCTATAGTTTGTTTTGATGCCTTGAGTTTAAAGGTCTGGTTGGTGTCCTGGAAGAGATTCAGTAAAGAGCTACAGGGATGATGTGGAAAATGTGAACCTTCAGAAGATACCAAAGAGCTTTGCAAAGATCAGATTAAGATCTTGCTTGATCGTAACCTCCCTTTAATTTAAATGATTTTTATAGGACAATCTGAGAGGGAGAAATTAAAGAGTGCAACAAATTTCTTTCTGGGAGAATTTAAATTAAAAGGTTGACATATACATTAATGCATTTACTGTGAAACTGTTTTTATTTTTCTTGTTGAATTCAGATACATCTTCCTTGAGAGCTAAAACAGGCAAATACACAGCAGGTAAAAAAGAGCCCAAGCGCAGAAATCACATAATGCATCTCCTATTCTTTGTTTTCATAACTAGTGTGTAGCAGAAATTAGGGCACAGCATAAATTTTATTGGCAGTTCTGAGAACTGACAGCCTTGTGTCAGCTGGAGCTGCTTAAGATGTTTTTCTTGGTTCCAAGCTTATAATTGTTGTTGCAGAAGAAATTGTTGGCACTAAGGCAGGCTTTTATTTATTTAATTATTTTTTACCCGCTGTGGGTTGGGGAGGTGTGGAGTGTGCAGGGGCGTGTTGTTTGCTGTTTTTTTTCTCTAAAGAAAACGGAAGAGACTGAGAAGAAAGATAAGTAGAGAAGGAAGGAAGCCTTCCTCCAGAAAGAAGGAAAAGACAACAGGAACTTGTATTTTGTATTTAAAATTATAGTCAGGGCTTGGTTAGTAGACGTGCCAGATGACTTCTGAGTTCCTCTATATAATATAGTCCAGCTTGTCTTCACCTAAGTGGTGGCGACTCGTTAGTGTCATGGTAGCACCCAAGTTTAGAAAACACTTGTGGCAGTCTTTTCAATTTAGCCTAGGAACTAGCCAGGTAGAAAGAAGATTTACTACTTGTTTTGGCTTTTCCCCTTAAACAAACAAACAAACTAAAGGTACTGTTCTTGACAAAGACTACTAAAAGCTACAGTGAATGCCCAAAAGGTAAACTTGACTACATAGTTCTAAAACATTCCCTTTTCTCTATCTATTTAATAGAAAACACTGCCTTTTCTGTATTTATTTCATATAAAATTCTTAGGAAAATAGTCATAAATTCTACTACAAAGTTCTAGTGAATATTTGGAAATTCAAACAGTATGTTTTTGTTACATATCGAACAACTGCTTTTGGGGTTTTAGTTGTTTTGTTGGGTTGGTTTTTGGGTTGTTTTTTTCTTTTTTTTATCAGACTTTTGTCTGATGGCGGCTCATTTGGTACATTTCTGGGTTAGCTTTCCAATGTTTTGTACTTCTGTGTTTTGCCACTGAAAAGAGGTAGACCTCCTTTCTTGTATTAACTTTCTCAGCTGAGAATATGGCCTTCCTTACCCCAACTAGCTGATCCCCCCCTTTTTGAACCCAAGTTGCATTAGAAGCCAATTAGACATTTGTAATCCCATATGTTGTAATAACTTAGATTTGTTGGTCTTTTATTTGTACAGACTAGTATAACAGGGAATGCAATTAAAGGGAAAACATTCTGCTCCACTGCTATTTTCTCAATGTATATTATTTCATACTTAGTATAGTAAAAATTCAAAGAAATGGCAGAGTAATAGATTTGTGTCATTGTGGGCTATTAGGGAGCTATTCATCCTTTCAGATTTTAATTCCCTGTGTAGCAACAGGACTCGTTTACACATTGGAATATCTGATTTGTGGTGCCAAGGACATTAATATGTAGATTATACTGTATGAAATTTAGCATACTAAGAATTCCACAATCCTCCCCTGCATCATTATTATGCAGTCTGTTAATAATACATGTGGAATTTTGAAGCCATTTGGCAATTTCTCTGTGCACAGGAAAGTGGAAACATTATGGTCTTTCACCCAGGTGCCCTGGTGACTTCACTGGCAGCTGGAAGAAGCTGCTGACTTCTATAGAGTTTAGTTTCTAGCAAAATAGGTAACGTGCTTTTCTATCCATATATGTAACTTTTTTTAGATATGTAACTTTTTTTTCAGATAGAAGCAGACTGATATAAAATGAGTGGCTGCCAGAAGGATCAGCTTGCAGGCAGCACCGGTTGCAGCTGAGTGAGGGAGACAGGATAAGGCTATAGATAAAGGGTGTGTGTGTAATCTTACTAAGTCCCTCCAGAAGCTTGAATATTTAGTGTGTTTTCATAAGTGAAGTTTTCCCTTGTATGTGAACTACTTCCTAGATGGCAAAGCTCCATAAAATATTTTGGTTTTAGTTTTGTCTTACAGGAAGATGATATATCCTGTTCTGCTTGATACTTACTACTGATCATGAATTCACTTGTGCAGCTCTTTGGGGCTGCCTGGCCAGTTTAGCAGCTGTAGCAATGCATGTAAGAAGACATTAAAAACTGATATTGCATACAGTGACTCATCAGTTGTTTGCCATAATTCCTTATGGTTATATTGCAATACCCGACAGAATGGCAGAGGTTAAATCCTATTGCTTCTGGGTTACCTGCATGTGCAATATGTTTCTAGTCGCTCTAAGTTTTGCAGTTTGTTTCTTGACAGAACTGTATCATTCCCTTCCTTATTAGGGAGGACTGAACTGATGCCCTGGATCAGCCTTTTTGAGTGTGGGATAAATGTGGGCTAATAACAGAACCTGCAAAATCAGAAATGGCATGGTAGCTGTTCAGTCTTTTCTGTACAAAACCTATGGGACATCAAATAAAGCTGGTAGGAGCCAAACAAAAAAGAGAGTGTCCTTGATTATGAACTGGTTGGAAATTTCTTGCCAATGAGTGTTGAAGTTTACCTGGGTTCAAGAAAACACTGAATAAGGTAATGGAAGAGAGATCTTTTGGAAAGCTGAATACACAGGAACCCCATTCAGATGAGGAAGTCCCCATAGCTGAAAATGGTTGGAGCTTGGGAAAGTATTGAGAGGTATAACATGTATCTAGGGAAGACCAAGACCATAGGAAACTTGCAGCTAGTCTACGTCTGGTTAGATGACCTTTTAGCTGACCCAGTAGGGTCACTCTTATGTTCTGTGCGTTATTGCTCCTTGGGGCTGAATACTTTGCTGGTTGTGCAGGTGGACACAGGCAAGTCTATCCTTTCACAAGGGTCAAACTGAAAATAAATGATTTTAAATGAAATCTCTACTTTTTCTTTCTGTATAAAGATGCCTCTTTAGGATTGAATCCCTGCAGCTAAAAATAGCACTCAAGTCACGCTCTGCTTTGGTGTCTGTTATCCAGGGGAATAATGTGTGATGGAGAGCACTGGAGTTTGGCAGCCTCTGGCAGCATTTATGCAGTCTCTACTCATTGACCTTCGGAGCTTAATGTCATAATAGGCACTTTTGGATATCATAATAGATACTCTGAATGCATCCTCCATGAGTCTAGCTCCCTAACCTTGTGGTGTTTGATTTCTTAATCATTCAATAATAAGTTATTAAAAGCATTTCAGTTTCTGAAGATGAAGCATTTAACATCCTTCTAAATGAGCAGTTGTTAGGTGCTAGGTCCTTTTGCGAGTCCCAGAAGGCAATGTTCTTTATTGCTAAGCAGCTAAACCATGCTTCAAAACCTGATGATTCTGAAAGCATTGATGTTGTATCTGAGCCTTTCTTCAGACAGGCAAAACTCTGAGTTTTTGAAAATGGAAATTTTAAACAGGGAGGGCGGTATTAGACTGGTGTGACCGTGTACTGTATTTTTAGAGAAGTCATTTTTTCCGCTTTTGGGGGATTTTACAGTCATAAATAAATCTATTCATGTACATTTATAAAATGACAAGGAGATGACTGATATCAATCTTAGTAAATGCTCAAGATTTGTATGGTAGTTAGTTGCTGGAACTACCTGTGCTGCTGCTGCTAATGATCTACCGTCTAGAAACTACAGACTTATTATTATAGCAGGAGTTATTCCATAAAAGTGATTCATGTCACAGGATGCCATTTTGTAATTTTCTCCCATTGGCTTGGATTTCATCTCTGTGCTGTCCTGGCAGTATTTTACTTTTCCTGACAGATAGTTAATTTGAGAATTTCACAGCTGTATAAACAAATTCAAAGCATCAAGGCATGTGCAGTATGCACAAAGCCCACATTTGCTTGGGCTTAGTTTAGTAAGCCCATTAATTAAGATTTTAAAATAAACATAAATAAATTGTGTTAATAGTTATCACCATTTTAATAGGCAGGGCATAACAGTCTGCCCACCATCCTTGAACCTGCGTGTGAACATCCCACTGAAAATGATGTTTTCAGGGCAAATGAATGAAAACAAGTTGAAGCTAGATCATCCTTTTTCTCAGAGGTTAATAAGATAAATCTCAACTCAAATCTCTCTTACAAATACTTTTTAATAATGAATTGGAATCTAAAATTGAACCTCATTTTCAGGAAGCCGGAATGTAGATTTGATTTGGCCTATAAAAGAAATAGAAATCAGTACAAAATCAATCGAGATGTAAATATTTCTTAAGTCTAGAATGTTTAATTCAAGTATGCATTTAATTTTATTCTCCCAATGGGAGCTGATTTAATAACATTCAACTAAATGTGCACTGAAATAAAGCTGTTGTGTAGAAAACAATGAGTAGATTTTGTCCTTGGATGTGTACGTGCACTTCCATTGAAACTGTCCACGAAAACAGTAATTTATGCACATGTGCACATTCATGTATTTCCTAACATTAGGGGATTCTGTCCATATCTTACCCATAGTCCTAGTATCTGAAGTGTATTTTGCAGTTGTTCCGTATTCAAAGCTTTCATTTGCTCCTGGGAAATACACTTAGTGAATCTGATAGTTGGTGGCTGCAGATCACTGTGGCAGCATTGGCTTCTCAGAGTCATGCGGGTTTGTATAAGGTGAGATTTTGGCCTAGTGAGAGAACTTTGAGAGTTACATTATGCATTTTGAGAGTTACAATTAAGAGATCCAAATCAAGATTTGAGATGGAAGTTTTTTGCACTTATCTAAGTTCTAATATTAAAGTTGGATCTCAGAGGCGAAACAATTCAGCAGTTTCACAAAAAAACCCATACTTAAATATAACACAAGCTCACAGTTTGTTTTAAATTTCAATATGTTTATCTTTCTAAAGAGAACTATGTTCTGTGGATGTAGAGGCAGAATTCTGTAAACTAAAGGACTTGAAAAGTCAGGGAATTGAATTCTGTCAATATTGAAAGAAGGGGCTGGTGGCAAAAGAACAAGATTATAAACTGGAGGCCAAGTTCATTTCTCATCTCAGCTGTAAGCCTATTGTTTGCTTTTGGGAGAATACATCCCTGTGCTTTCATTTTCCACATCTGTAATCTGGGAATAGTGTTCACCGTACAGGCTTGATTTGTGAACATTGTAAAGTGCTTTGAGCACTTCGAGTATTGTTGCCCCATTTGGAGGGCTGTGATTAGTACTAGGTAGTTCCCATTATGAAAACAAATTTATATTTGACTCTGCTCGTTTACAAGAGATGTGAGAACTCATGGTTCTCTAAATGTAGGCAGGAGGCAGACCTTTGCTTGTGAAACTCCTGCTTTAGAGAGCTTTGTGTCTGCTCTGCAACGGGGCCACAAGAAAATGTAAGGAGCCTAGTCCTCCTAAAGTAGAGAATCTGTACAGAATCCCCAATCAGTGAGAGTCAGGATTGGGTAACAGCTCTGGGATTGCTCTAACGATTTATAAGAACAAAAGATATGCTTATACTTGTTCTACCGTTTCAGTCACTCATTTGCAAAAAAGGGCATTATGTGAATGACGAAATTATCAGAATCGTGGAGCTTCATGAGGAGTAACAAATGCCTCTGAATCTCCAAGGCATGCATCACCAAAGAAAGCAGAGTCTGGCAGCAGTTTAGAAATGGGGAAATTTGTTCTTAGAAAACCTCATGTATCTTCGTATGAATACATTATCACTTAGGTTAAATGTCAAATGAATATGCTACTGTAACCCATGTTTGTAAGTAATCCAGGAAGACCTGTTCAAGGCTTGGACAAGGTGAGACACTTGTACAGATACTGTATGATTAAATTGTTGAGTTTGTTTACAGAAGACCATACACATCTGACAAATTGTAAAAGGTATAATAGGTCGGATTAGTGTATTTTCACCTAAACTGATGAAATAGCAAACCAGGAAGAGAACAAGGAAAATATTTAATAATTTCCCAAGACAACTAGCTTGGCTGGTGGACAGGAGGGCAGGCTGTGCTTGGCATATTTCAAAGACTCCGTAGTTGGTTTAAGATCTAACTAAACCTGAATGAAGTAGTAAAGATCACAGTATTTTTGACGGGCTCTTAAAAATGAGGAGGCTAGTAAAAAAATCTTTTGCCTAGATATTATAGTTTACAAAATCAACACCAAAGCTCTGAGAAGAGGTCCTGCCCTAAGGAAAACTTCCTCGACAAACGATTGAGGTGCTGTGCAATGAAAATCAGTAACTTTACAATTTTCTTTCATTTGGTCTTTCTGAAATACAATAATAATTTTTGAACTTACTGCATCCAAGTATTCTCAATTAAGAATAAGATTAACAGATTCCTAAAAAGAATCAGGTATGTGTGATTGCTAAGAGAGCATCCATAGGTACAAGAGAGAGAGTTGCTTCAATATTTTTTAAATTTGGAACGGGTATAAGTTTTCATGCCTGAAGGTGTAATTCAAGTTCAAATGGAAAGGGTTAAGAATAAATTTTCTCTCTGGACAGTCTTCAATTTTTTGTATCTGCTTTGAAGTATCTTCCTTTGAAGCCTGTGGATCTTGCTCTTTTTAGACCCATGATGGCCAAGCTGTAAGTCTGATCTCATCAATGCTGTAGTTTTGTTTTTACTGTAGGCTTCAGTTTCTTAAGGTTATCTGTGTCCCGTAAATGGGATGGATTCCCAGTAAACACAGTATTCAGTGAGCTTGATGCCTTGAGTCTGTTTGCCCAGTGGAAAGAGTCCTGAGCTGCAGCAGAGCCATGTTCAGGTGCTCTCGGTAAGTTATAAAACTGACTCTCCAGTCGAGAATTGCATGAATGTGGTTAGGCTATGAACAGATTCTTTGTGGTCTGGGGCAGCAATTTGCTTGTCTGCACACTTGTATTTTCTGGAGACTTTTCTTTTGCAGTGAAAACTCCCGGAGCCAATTTCTAATTGTATACAATATAGATATGGCCTTCAGTTATACTTGGGTGGAAAAAAAAAAGTACAGCGTTGTCTTTTTGTGTATTAATCTTTATAGTGGCAGACTGATGTGGATATGAGAGGAAAAGAATAATCTTGCAAAATGACTCACAAGTGCTAATCCATCTGGAAGGAATCATTTCCCCCAGACTGTAAAGCTGTTTGTTAGAGAATTCCTTGTACCTTTCTCAGACATGTCAATAGCTTGCTGAGATCATGTTCAACTAGATTGCTACCAGGTTTCTTGCAGATACTGTAAGATTTGCCTGCAACAGGTCATGTGGGCAAACCCTATATGTCTCAGCAAATAATTCTTACAACTAAGACTTCTCTGCTTGCAGGAGGATTGCATGGTAGGGTAGAGTTCTGTTTCTCACCAGACCATAAGAAGAGGTTTTTGAACAAATTTGGGACAGTCTGTGGTTGTCTGCCTGGCACCTTCTTGATGAATACACTGAAGAATTTTTAATAAGCTTTTAGGTGCACTTGAAGCCATGTGCTTCAAGCTAGAAGGTTGAAGCGAGGGGTAGAGCTACACAATCCTGGAAGGAGCACTGAGGCATTGTGTCCCTCCAGATTGTAATTGGCGCTGATACTTCTTGTCCTTGGGAAAGCAGGGTTTGTTCCCTCATTTGGCTGGAGCACATTTGATGCCTGTGTGAACTGGCCTTGCTCTTGTCAGTGACCCTGAGGTAGGGATTCTCCTGCATACCCCTCCCTCCTCTCCTATTTGACATGGCAAAAATAATCAGAATCTGCATCTCAAGGCAGTTGTCATGGAAATGCAGTCCAGGTTTAAGCCTGTTAGATCCTGCTTTGGAAATATCCTCATGATTCAGACTGTAAATCAGGTCAAGAGGAGAACCAAACTTTGATTTCTAATAATATCATTTAACTAGAAGACATCTCAAGATTTTTTTATTACCATTAGTTTTGTATGTCATAGTAATACTTAGACACTTCATAAAATTTGTATTAAAACTGAAAGCTTTCACTGCATTTTTACCATTACTTCAGTCCAGTTATTGCAAAAAGAGATGGCATATTTTTTGAGACAAATGTAGAAATAGCCATTTTTAGATGTGCTGCATTTTGCCTTTTATGTGAAATGCATTGTAACAATCCTATTATTTATTTTGTTAAGTGTTTAAAGCAAACTGTAAAAATCTTTGTAACAGATCTTTCTGGAGGCTTTTTATTTAGATTATTAGGAATAGTCTGGAACAGTAAATGTAAGATTAGGGACTTGAATGGAAATTAGTGCATGTTTTTAAAAACTTGAGAAAACATATTTTAGACCAACTATCTTCAGCTTAATTGTGCAATTCTAAGGTCAAACTTAGTGTTAGTGGTTTTTAGGGAATAATGAATAAGTAAGAACAACGGAATTTGGTCGATTTACCAAAAGTGAGTCTTGAACTTGAACTAATAAGCCAAAATTTCTGAAACAATGGGAATAATGAATATACAACCATAAGCGATGATTACAATACAGAAGGAGAAAAAGTAATTTATGGCATGGATACCAATTTATAGATATCATAATTATGTCTAATTTGTTTATTTAAATAAACATGTATTCCCACTTGGGCTCATATATGTAAATTGGCCCCAAATGCTTCAAGTATACAGTAAAGCTTTGTTCACAACTTTAGAGGCTGATTTAAGGCTGGTTTGGAAATTTGGCTGTATAGATTAACATTCCAACATGTTTTTCAAATCATGGACATTTTAAAATTCTACGCCAGCTTAAAATTCCCAGGGCTCTAGCAGTTTCCTTGTGGTTTCTAATTGGAAAACTCACAGAAAAATCAGATTCTTTATCATAAAGGCAAAGATGCAATTTTTCTTAAAAATGAACATCCAGGGCTTTGGAGAATCAGACTTACCTGTGGTGAGCTACAAGTGAAATTCTTTCTGAATATTTTCAGCATCTACATATAGATTGTATCTTTGTTAAACATCTGGAAATGCAAAAAGTGAACAGATAAAGCATCTGCAAAAATTCTGTCTTCCTTTAGGCTGCATAGACCTTTATCACAGTCTTCCTTGACACTTGGCTCATGTTAGGTAAAGCACCATTTGGAACTAATCTTACAGAAAGGGCTGGGGACCCCCCATCCCGCCTTGCACTTCAAAAGGTCACAAAGTGTGAGATTCATCATGGGGAGAAAAACAGGAGGAAAAGGAAGAAGAGGCGTGACTGTCATACAGCAGTATACCCAGTGTTATAATTATTACATCAAGGAATTTGAATGGCCTCTTTCATTTCAGACTACCAGGGAAAGGTTATCCGCTATAATTCCATAGATCAAAGAAATATGTTGGATATTTGAACTGTATTACACCACACTGGAAGTGAAATTATGGAAACATCTTTCAATATGAAATTTTAGAACCTGCAATGGGTTTTGATGGACTTCAGCTATTCTGACTGAAATTTTCTAAACGTGGTCCTTAGCTTGGGTTCTTCTGGAATGATTAAGGGGAAAAAGTGATTTTGAAATTTCTGAGAATAAAAGGAGTTGTTTTTGCCAAAATTTAATATTTTTATTATTTAATTTTATTTTGAGAGAATCATATCCCTTTCAAGAATGTGATGTTTGATAAGACACGATCTTAATAAGATGCTTTTTGAAATGTGTCCTATGAGAAGCTTCTCAGATTTGAAAAGTTTATATTTCATGGAAAAATTGCTGTTTATGCACATAGTTGCCACGTTCATGTTCAGGTCCTGCTGTGTGACAACGAAATAGCCAAAACCAACTTACTCAAATGCAATCCTCCTGCTTGTCACATTAAATTACAATATAAATCAGGGAAATTCAGAAACTAGGATTCTTCAGCTGTGTTAATCCAGCTCTGACATCTGTGGTTGTGGTAGGGAAAAGCTCATAATCACGTATCAAAGATAAGGTGTCGTTGTCCTCTGAAAAGAGCAACTGTGAGAATTGCCCCATTCTGCCCTAATTGAATGTTATCTAAGAAACCTGTTATGAAATGCCAGTTTCAAAAATCTGCATTGAAATGTACAGAGGATTTATTGAATAGGAATGAACTACAGAATCCCAGGCTTTGTCCCTTGTGTTTGTTTTGAGGAACACTGCAAGGAGTTCTTTGTTATGATTTACCTTAGTGTCTATGTCCTAGTTTCCCTTTTTATAAAATTTTAATAAACTTCTATTCTTTTTTTTTTTAATTATTTATTTTGATTGTAGTTTCTCTCTTTAATGTTATTATAGCATTAGAAAAAAACCAAATAAACTTTGATTTTTGCATTTGGACTGCTGGCGCATTCAGATTGTAGTTAAGTAGAAGTAATGGCTTTCAATTCATGGTGCGTACATGCCTGGAGCTTGTAAATGACTTCTACAAGATCTCTGAAAGACTGCTAATAAAAGTGAACTTGACAGTTGGCATAGATATGTTATACAGTTAGATGTCCAGAAATTTGGAAAGTCAATTTATGGACCTCCGCAAGACTTCAGACTATTGTGACTTAATCCCATCCTCAATTACACAAATTGAGCAAGCAGGAATAGGGTCTGGCAACTGTTTAAATGGGCTTTTTGTTGTCAGATTCCATTAGTTGTGCCTCACCTGCTCTCCAATGGAAGGTTCCTGCTTGTTGGTCTCTGTGTTACCCAGCTGCCTGATAGCCAGCCTCTCATAGGTGGCCTTCTGATTCAGTTATAACTCATCCCACAGGTTTCCTCCTTTAGTTTCTCTTGCCAGGTAATTTTCAGGTAATTCAGTTGCTGAATATCAGTTGAATCTTAACAGAAGTTCATCACGTGATATTTTACTGAGGCTTTTGCTTTCAGTTAGACAGATGTCACTTATTCTGGCAAACATTGTGATTTTGCTTCCATATGTTGAAACGGACATGTCCCTTGACTGCATTTAAATTAGTTATTAGTCAAATAATCAAATGTACTTAAGCTGGTGAATGAAGCGTCTGCCTTGCCAATTTTTGATGTTATTTACGTCTGGATATCCCAATTGTCTGGTGCGTTGATGTGACTTGAATCGTCTCTAGTGTTCCTTGGCTTTCTAACACACTGCTAGAAGTAGAAGTTGCAGTGTTTCTGTTAAATTAGTTTTTCATTAACCTCCTCTCTTTTGGGATGATAATCAATGTTTTCATCTTTTGCTGTGTGACCAGTAAGTTGTGACTTAAAGCACTTAGAGGAACAAAACCATGGACAAAATCTTAACTTTAAAAACTATATTGTTGTTTAATTAAGCTTATTCTCCCGTCTATGCTTGCTCTTAAGAAGTTAAAACTAATGCTACGCGGAAGAAATGGGAGAATGTATTAAACTTTGACACTAATAGCATAGCTAAACCGTTCACTTAGTTCTGTATTTATTTTAACATTGTAGACTGTATGTTGATATAGAGCCTTGATGATGTTAATTATTTTTATTGGCATATCGTAAATCTGTTAGGTACTCCAAAGTGATCACAAATGCTTTCTTAGAATCTAGGAAGTTGATAATGAGTGATTTTTGGCTTTTGATGATCTGTGCAGTGATTGCGTAGGATAAAAATCTGGTCAACACATGAACTTTAAACATGAAATCCAACCTGCTATTCCGTTAAAATGTCATCTCTCTGCAGTACTTAATATGACAGTGTAAAGACTGTATTTCACTACAGGACAATGTTTTGCCAGTTGTTAAGTGAATTGCTTAGGGATGCTTTCTTTGTTGTAAGTGCAATGTCATATTTCATTAATCTGGAAGCTGTTCCTGGTTTCGTGTCTGTTGCAAAGTTTGGCAATTTTTATTGATACCTCCTAAGCCTTCAAAATTACCATGATGAGTTTTTGGTTTTTAAATTTTCCTGGATTTTAACTTTTCATGCAGCTTTGGGAGGGTTAGGGGGGATTATATTTTTTCTTAGGTTTTATTTTTTGCGTTGGAAATGCTACATTTCAAATTCTGCATATGTATTTCCATATTCGGAGTTCCTTCTACCCATTTTTTGTATACATTTAGCACATTCTTTAGATTGTTGGTCTGCTTACTATATTTGGAAAGTGTTCTTTCCCATAGTAAATGAGGTAGGGGGAAAACAAAACTGCCCACCTTGACAAGGAGTAGTTATTTTACCTTATATGTATTACAGTTTCATTTATTTAATGTCTAGTTCATAATTGTTAATACTTCAAAGCTATTTGCTAAGCCTGAATTTCAGCACTGCAAAGAAGCCTCAGGTAAGCTTAATTTTCGTTTGCTGAAGTGAGTGTCTGGGACACTAATTCTGTGTTTTTTAAATGGGATCTGAAACATTTTAGGTTTGAGTTCCTAAAGAATTCAGAATAGCAACTGGATACGCGGTGGTTGATTGGAGTATTGTCAATCTGTGGTGAGGGGAATTGTGACAGCTCAATAGGATTAAGTTTTTGCAGCAATGAGCTTCTGTTCACTTAAGTTTAACAAATTAATAAAAGACAAGGAGAAGAAGCGTATTTACAGAGAAGATTGTGGCAGAACTTCTATTTTGTATTCCGTGCTCTAAAGAGCTAATTCAGATTTTATAAGGGGAAGGAGGGTTTTTCTGAGAACACCTGAGCAAAATGAAGGAAGAATTTAAGAAGGAAAAGAATAGCTCTGTGGCCAGTAGCAAAGTTAAAGGCAAAATTGTAAAAAGTTCTGGAATAGATGCATGTTCTATCTAGCTGATATACTCAAATTTCAGTATGAATTTATGCTTATGTAACGCTAAATAATTATGTGAGAGATACCACTGCAGTCTCCATAGTGTAGTTTCCCCGCCTGCCTTTTTGGTTAAGGTAGGTCATCAGGTGATAAAATCAATTTTTTCCTATATGTCCCAGCTAGTGCCTAGCTAACTGTAACCCTCTTCCATAACAAACAAAATTGCTAAACCTTTTCTTTTTATTCAAGCTCCAAAAAATCTACTCAAAGAGCAGGGTATGGTTAGGAATCTTCAGAAAGTGGCTCAAGTCTGCTGTAAAAAAAAAAAAAAAAGCCGGGGGGGGGGGGTTTAACATGTATTTGTGGACCCTCATTTTGGAAAAACAGTATAAAAAATACATTTTTCCATGTGATTTCAGAGCATTGGTGTAAGAGAGTCCCTTTTGGGTTTAGAAGTGAACCTGACAGCATTTTTCCAGGATTGCATCATATGTTTCACTCACACTTTCACATCCTGCATTAAACCACATGCATGCACATCAACAAGACAAGATTGTAAAAGGAGTGTAACTGGGGAACTGTTTTCATGATATTTGATAGGAGTAATTGCGGCCACTGCTGTTTCAAAGCAACTGAGGTTATACTATACTATGTCAACAAAAGTCACTTTTTGCCATATGGAAACCTAATTACTTCAGAATGATCTGTTAGAAAGCACTTTTGAGATAGTCAGGCCATTTATACAAATCAGTAAAAAATATTGGTGCATGAAACCTTTCTTAAATAAGACCTTTCATGTGTTAGAGGTTGAACATTACAGTGATAGTTTTGGAAATATTAAAAAAAAGTAGGCTTCTATTTAAAAGGTGGTAGGGAAATTTATTACGTGATAAGAAAATGAGTATTTCCCTATGATTTCTGTGGTAAACCTGATTGTGCTATTGTTGAATGGAGAGGAGAATTTTTGCTGTTCTCTTCAGCAAGACCCTAATATTGTGGGAAATGGGACGAAATATAGTATGGTACATTTTAGTGAGATCATGTGATGCCAGGGATATATATCTGTATAGTATTTGTTCCATAAAATAGCTTACATCTTTTTTATTATTTTTTTTTCGTTCAATAATGTAGGTTTTTTCCCTTCTGTAGTTCAGGCATGCCTTGTTTTTACATTTGGGTATTTATTACTTCTGAGTTGTTTAGGGCACCTGTTTATCAGACACTTTTTCTGTCGCTATGAAACTAGAGAATATCACAAGTTTAATTAGTTAAGTGTGATAGTTCTGTCCCTAGGCTCATTATCTGCTGTCAGTAGGTGTTACTTCAAACATCTACTTCTAAAAGACACTGTAATCTTTATAGTTGTAAAAGAAATGTTGCAAGCTCCATGAATGCCTGAGTTTCACAGTGAAGCCAGGTTGACTGATGTGTTTAAATGTCTGTCTCGGATGTCAAGGCAGAGAAGCGTAATTTATGGACAGTCTGTTACGTACATGAAGTTTTAGATGGTTTATTTGCTGACTCTAACTGCATAGATTTCTCACACGTAAGCCATCTGTTCTGAATTTCTTTTCTTGAAAGCATTTCTATATTCAGTCATTACGTGCTACCTAAATCAGAAGACATAAAATATTTAGAACCAGATTTCCTCATGTGTTGTTAGTACTGGGGAGTGAGCAGTGGCGACACAGGGGAAAGCTAGAGCTCTCTGCATTCCTGCCAGGCGTTGCAACGCCTTCCCAACAGTCCTTTACAAGACAGGCCATGTAGGTTCTCCTGGCCATCTCCTCACTTCTAGCTGCTTTTGTACTGCTTGAGGGCATCTGTGCCAAGGAGCAGCTCCTGCTCTCCAGGACCAGTGCTATGGACTTGCTCATGCCCTCTGGGCTTAGGGCCGAGGAGAGCAGATTGGTTGTACCCATGCTGGGTCCAAGTCTCCTCTGATTGCCAGATGGCAGCCACCAGCCATATAGAATAATATTTCTGGTGGTGGCTGTTCTTTTTCTTTTTGTCGGTTTTTTCTCTAGTTCAAATTTCCTGAAATAACATGAGGGTTGTATCACAGACTCCCAGAAGTTGTTTAATACCTTTAGCATGAGGTAAAAGAATACAGGCTGGCTACTGGGGAATGTGGCAGGACAAAGTAGTTTAAAGGCACAGAATTGGCTGGGCTGGAGTTGGAGACCTGCATGGAAGGAAACAAACCTGGTATGATTTCACCTGTAATGCCCTTCTGAGCTGTCCCTGGGATTATTATTATCTTCTCCTTCTTCCTCAGAGGAGACTTGCTAGTTTTCTGCAAAGGAAAGCCTGGAGAGCAAAGTAAGGTATAGGCACTGTGGAAAATCCAGAGATGAGAACTGGGAGGTGACACGATTTGACACTGCAAGGCTGCTTTCAGACAAAATATAACTTTAAATAATTTAAATAGCTTTATCTCCTTTCCATGCTCTCTGCAGTAGCTTACACACAAGTCTGCAAGTGCCAGGAATACTGGGGCTGGCTTCTTGTCATCTTGTTCCTGTCACAGTGCTGCTAATCCTTTATAAGGTCATCTGGGATTTGTGCTTTTAATTGGATGTAGTAATTTAAAAATTCTAAAGAGTATAGTTTTGTCAGATATGATTCCTTTTTACGTTAACCTGTTAACTCAAGTCATTTCAACATTCGTGCATCACTTCAGATACTCTAGTCCAAGGTATTATGGGAAAAGAATTTAATTCAGTTTGATTTTAATAGTGTTAAACCAATGTATAGCTGCTGGTAATTTGGTTCTGTGAGAATATGATCAAGTCTGTTGTGCGTACAGTGGATTTTTTTAATATAATCAGATTAAGATACGGTGCTGTGAAATGGCATCTCTTTGAATCTCCTGACAAGTTAGAGTTGATTATAAACGAGCTATGTATTTCTGAAGAGATTGGTTCCACTGAAATACTGAGAAACACAGAATAGTTGCTGTCAGGACATGGGGGAACCAAAATACCTTAGTAGTTGTGACTGGCCTCACCTGGGACCCCAACCTGCACGCTGGGCCCATGGCCCAGGAGCTCCATTTGACCTCAGCCCCACTTCTTCCCTGAGCCAAGCTGTGGACAGACCATCTCCAGCCTTGTTTCCTGCTGGCTGGGCTTCATGGCTGGAGCCTCAGCCTCTGCTGTAGCCTCGCATCCAGCCTCGTCTCATGCTGTTTCTGGCTTGTCTTCCTGGACAGATGCTAGATCTGGCTTGTCACCTCATCTTGTCACAGGACAAGAATCCTGGGCTGCATAGGGAAGAGTGTGGCCAGCAGGTCGAGGGAGGTCATTCTCCCCCTCTGCTCTGCCCTGGTGAGGCCACAACTGGAATACTGCGTCCAGTTCTGGGCTCCCC